>BMAC01001221.1:29233-51315 GCA_014905375.1 Phtheirospermum japonicum
CCATTAGAAATGAGCATAGTTCTAGTCATCTCCGCTAGGGTTCTATTCTTACGTTCAGCAATGCCATTTTGTTAAGGGGTAATTGGAGAAGAAAATTCATAACTAATACCCTCAGAAGTGCAGTACTTTGATAAATATGCGTTTTTAAATTCCTTTCCGTGATCAGTTATAATCCTACCAATTTTCACATTAAACCTTACACACAGCTTCTTTGCAAGTTTTTTGAAAGCCTCAAAAGTTTCAGATTTTTCTTTTACAAATTCTACCCAAGTAAACCTAGAAAAATCATCAACAATAACGAATACATACCTCTTACCACCAAGGCTCTCAACCTCAAGTGGTCCCATGATATCCATGTGAAGCAATTCAAGGCAAGATGATGTAGTAAGACTTTGTTGGACTGGATGTGGCACCCTGAACTATTTTCCTTTCTGGCATGCCTCGCACACCGGAATGATCTTGGTGTTGAGCTTAGGCAGTCCTCTCACAGCTTCTTCCTTGACCAACCTGTCTATCATCTTGTAGTTGACATGTCCAAGCTTTTGATGCCACAGCTCCGCATCACTCAATTGGAACAGTCTGCAAAAAGCATCACTTTGAATTTGGTAGCAATTATCTGAGGTTCTTTTGCCCTTGAGAATGCATTGTCCATTCTCCTCATAGACTTCACATTCTTCACGGTTGAATTTGACGCTAAAACCTCCGTCGCAAAATTGACTTATGCTGATCAAATTTGCAGTAAGTCCTTCTACTATCAGCACATTTTCCAGTGTTACAACTCCAGGAACATGGCGAGTCCCTTGGCCAATGATTTGGCCGTTTGCGCCTCCTCCATACTTCACTTTTCCACCTTTAAATCTGACAATGTTGGAAAGAAATTCTTCTGAGCCTGTCATATGCTTCGAGCATCCACTATCAAAATACCAGGCCCAGGGACATGAGACTTCAGGGAGGTATGGATCATATTACACTTGATGCTGTTTTTCTTGACCCACACTTGTTCGAACCTGATGTTGGTATTGATGTTGGTAGTGTGGTTACCAACATGGGATTTATCTGCCACACTGGTTCTCTTAAAGTGTCTTTTCTCTCCATTGATCTTCCAGCAAAAAGGCCTGATGTGCCCTGGTTCTCCACAATAATGGCACACGCACTGTCTTCTTCTCTTTTTGTGATGTTTGGAGGATTTCTGTTCTTGACTTGGAACATTCATTGGTTGACTCGGCTTGAAACCTATTCCATGCTTTGAGGACTCTGGGAAGCTAATCTCCAAGATTTCATCCAGCTTCACCTTACCTTTATTCAGATTTGAAATGGTTCCTCGAATAGTGGTCAGTTCGTTCTTCATCTTTTCCAGCTCAGCGTCCTTGGTGAGAGATGTTTCCAATCGGACAATAATGTCAAGCTGATCTTCCTTTTCTTTGGTTAGCTTCTCTACTTCTTTTTCGAGCTCTTTGGCCTTGAGTACCTGTTTACTCCAACTGATAAACAATTTTTGGTGGTCAACACTTAGCTGCTCGTATTCCTCATAATAATCAGTGGTCTCGGCATTCAGGCACACGATATTTTCTGCAAGCAAACTAACATGGACATCGTCGTCCCACACAACATGGGAGAATAAAGCTGGAAAAGGATCAGTTGACTCAGAATCATTAACATCTTCGGTGAAATCAGTAGCGACCATGCTTTTCTTTCTAAGAGTGTTGGGACACTCGTTCTTGTAATGTCCCCAACCTTTGCATTCGTGGAATTGAATCTCGTTGAGTGGTTTTGTTGAACTGGACACATTTGGAATTGAAGTTGTGGAGTGAGATCGAGGAAGAGTACGTCCAGTAAACTTTGGAGTAGATGTCTGTGGCCTAATCCTTGGATTTGAGCTTCCAAATTTGTTCTTTTTCTTCAAGAAATTGTTGAAGCGTTGAGTCACAAAGGTCAGTTCATCTTCTCCGAGAGTAGTTGACTCCATCTTTTTAATAATCCCATTAAAATTGAACTCTTCGTCATCTTCATCATCGACTGCAATTGAATCGGAAGAAAAAGCAACATTCTTCTCTTTCGAGCTAGAGCTAACGTGTTCCATCTCATATTGCTTGACGTTTCCAACTAAGGTGTTGAAATCGATGTTATCAACATCTCTGGATTCTTCTATGGCCACCACCTTCATGCTATATTTCTTCGAAATGGATCTCATCAATTTTCCTACAAGACGGGAAATAGTTATGGCCTCACCAAGCTCTCTGCACTCTTCTGTTATTTCCGACAATCTTACGAAGTAGTCCATGATTGACTCTTTCTCATCCATTCTCATATCCTCGAAGGTGGATATGAGCATTCTTAATCTGGATTTCCTCACGCTTGCAGTTCCTTCACACACCCTTTGGAGTGTGTCCCATGCATCCTTTGCTGACTCGCAATTCTTGATGATGCGGTAGTAGCTTGCATCTACATAGCCACACAAGGTGTTTATGCATTTGGAGTTCCAATTTAAAGCAGTTGCTTCATCAGCAGTCCAGTCTTCCTCCTTTTTGGGGATGATTGTTGGGATTTTGATGGTGCCGTCTCGCAGCGGAAAACAAAATTTTTTAAATAAAAGTAATTTGAATCAAATTCAAATTGACGACGGCCCATTTTTATTTCAATTAATTCAAACAATGTTATAAATTACTTTACAAATGAAACAATTTGATTTTCGTAAAATCGAATAAGCATGRTCRGTTTCTAAWTAATATATTAAAACATATACATAACAATCATATATATATATTAATATATTAATCAAATATCCAAATATATATTATAAACACAAATCACATACATACTTATAATATATATATACATGTACTCAGCATACATGCAATTTCAATATATATATCATACACATATTTACAAACACACATATATATAATTTGCACAGCATACATATAATACATCTACATATATATATAATACAGTACACATACATACATATATAACCATGCATGCATTTATACTTATATATATATATACTTCATATACAGAACACACACACACACACACATATATATATATATATATATATCTATGTATACATATATCTGCCATTGTACCTCACGGCACGGCGGAGGAGCGACGCGGCTGGAGCTCCGGCGACGAAACGGCAGCAGGAAGGCGCTGTCGGGGAGCGACGAAACTCCGGCGACGAGGAGACGAGGGCGCGGCGTTCGGAACAGCGCAGCTGCAAGAGGTCCTCGGCTGTGGCGATGGGTTGCAGCAACGCGGCGGAGACGACAGGTAGCGGCGTGCTGACAGCAATGGCGCGGCGTTCGGTTGCGGGCACGGCAGTGGCAGTGCTCCGATGACACAGCAGCGGCAACGGCAGCGGCGTTGGAGAACTCCGGCGCGGGAACGGCTGCGACGCAATCGGGTGCGACACGATGGCGGCGAAAACGCAGCGTTCGTGTGAAGACGACGTACTGACAGCAACGGCAGGCGGCTCGGCGCGACGACAGTGCCGTTCGGTATGCGGCTTCGGCGCGGCGTTCGGAGCGGCACGTTGGCAGGCTATCGTCCCGGCTGGAACTCCGGCGAGACAGCAACAATGAACGGCAGCGGGGCGGAGTCCGGTGCGGGACGGCTGCGACGGCTCAGGCGAGCGACGGTCACCGACGAATTGGTGTCACACACCGTATGTCCTAACGTCCTTACGACGGAGCACTAGATCCGACGAGAGATTGAAAACGACGAAAGGATAAATGAGGACCGAACGTTTCGGTGCGACGGCGGCCGGCGGCAAGCGGCGGCAGCTGGAGGCGGACGGCTGGGAGAAGGTTCTTGGTGGCTAGGTTTTCAAAACTTCATTCCGAAAAAAAAATTCTCGTCTGCTTCTCTTTTTTCTTTCTTCTATTTATCAAGGTTTTTTTTTTTTTTTTTTTAAAACAAGCCCAAGTCCAATTACAAAAGGGTTGTGGGCTGGCCCAATTACAAAAACAAAGACAAACMTTTTAATATAAAATAGCACCGGCCCAATAACTTTAGAAAGGGCTTATTGGGCCGACCCAATTTTAAAATCAAAAACCCCATTGGAATTAAATTAATTCTCACAAACGATAACTCCGAAAAATATAACAATTATATTTTCGCGTCCAGAATAACTTTCTCGTATTTTTTCTCAATTTAGATTCAATCATATTGACATCTAACTATGCTAAAATTAACAATTAATTTCTAGCTATCGTTTTCAATAATCAGGAAACACGTGGTGTGACACTCAATGGTTCAGGTGTAAGCTAGTCGTAGGTTCACAACACATTATGATTCGAACAACACATTGTTCTTATATGAACTCGTCCCTTAGAGTCTCTGATCAAATAAAACTCATTTTACTTAATCACTGGTCAAACCAGAACCCATCGAATTATGAGAGGCGCCTAGCAACAACGCATCATAATTCCCTAGATACAAATGAAGTGCCTGCAAGAACCTTGTGATATAGCTTATATGTTTAGTACGATCCTTTCGCGATCTATGTCCCGATTGAACAAGAGATATTGGTTCATCGAGACCTCTTTCTAGTTCAATAAGTGTGTGTAGGTTCTAGGTTCAAGATAATCCGTTCGTGTGTGACTTAGAGAAACACATTTCTCCAAACACCCCACTATTAGATCTGGCCAGAGACTCTGAGGATTTATCAACCATCAGAACACACAGGACATCCATGACTTATCATGCGTCCGAATCCTCTACTACCACGCACAGACTTCCCACTAGATTCCCGACTATGTGAACGTTGCCCCTTTTGATTGGCCTCCAAAGAGACACAGAGACAGGTCACAACATAGCCTGTCCTCTAGTGAAGTCACGGTGAGGTCTGGGTCTTAAGGATTAATGTTGTACGCTATACCATAGAAATCATCTACTCGATGAGTGGGAACCACTTAGAGATTTCTAGGTGAGGGAGTTCAGTGAACTCATCTTATGAGTACCTACTTATGTATGTCGATGTCCAGACACCGTGACCGATGAGATGCGGTCCACATACACTAAGTACTAGTCTTAACGGGAAAGGCCTGTATCCTCATTATGGCGTAACCCTTTGACTAGGAACAAGTTCGACGAGTTACATTATGTGCTGGATTATCTCACGGTTCTGCTAGACCAATCCACCATAATAAAGTAACTTCATCAGGACCATACCTATGCAACTAGCATGGGATAAAAGATATGGAATGCCAATAAGTATAAAAGATATTATTACGAATAAAAACCGATTGTGTTACAAGAGAATGGTCAGACCACAGCCACAAGTTGGCTTGTTGGTCACCTTATTCTAACAATGATATCGCCCTCGCCATCCGTGACACGTGGTTTTCCCATCCAATGAGGACAGTTTTCCAAACACGCTCGTTGATGCTTTTCAAATACTATCTCATTCTCTGTTTTCAGAGAGAATAATTCTCACCATTAAGGATTGGAGGCCTCGGGTTGCCTTGAGCGACCATAGCACCTAAAAAATATGGATCAATACTTAAGAGGTTAAGTAACCCGCTCTAGATGCCAAATGTAGAATTAGAAGGTCTATGGTTTTGAAAAAAAGTCACAGTTTTACGATGTTGTTATACAATGTTTAACAACACTGGTTAACAACATCGACCAGAGTAAAATAAATATATGCAACGGAATAAAATGATAAGAACACGATATAACAAATTCAGTTCACAAGTAAAAGTACTTGGGAAATTGGGTGTACAAACCCGAAAACTATATTACTTTCTTGTTCACGCTTAATACAAAAATAAAAAGTAATATATGAAAACTTAATATCAATAAACTTGATACTAAATACTTATTGCCGGAATGGCAAGATCTTCTCCTTTGGTTACGCAACTTCGAAGAGCTTGTTAATCACGATCAATGGCTCCAAGTAATTCTTCGTGTTCTTCTTTCTTGTTCGTCGTGCGTCTTTGTCTTGCGTCGATTTCTTCTCTCAAAATCCCGTGCTTAAAAATCGTAGTGCCAAGCTTTAAGAATCCTTGTCTTAAATAGACAAACATAAATTCCTAAACTTGGTAAATACCTAAAACACATCCTAAACACAATCTAGGAAACTAATAAAGTCTTAAACATAAACTAGGCAACACAATATATTCCTAAATCTAGTTTCCTAACTTATTTTGTGCCCAAGAAAGGCAAATAACAAAATAGGAATTATTGCCAAGAATTAATTCCTCAACACAAACATAACACACAACATAAAAGGGAAAGAATCACTACCAATCTTGCATTCAGCACAAAGACTTCAAGGTTTATGGCTTACAATCTTCAAATTAGCAAAAACAACTTCAACAAAATAAGATTCACAAATAAAGAGATGTCACCTTCTCCAACACTTGCTAAAAACAACTAACTAACTAACTAAACTAAACTATGGATTATGAACTAGGGTTTCAAGCTTAAAAAGCAATGGAATAGTAAAATGGCTTGGGGGAGATTGAACAAGTCCAAAAACCACAAAGGTTACGAGAAAATGGATGGGACATAAAAACCAAGTCGCGGGGGCAAAATCATCAAAAGTGGCCAAAATTACGAATTTTTACTGCATCTCAGTCGATCGAATTGGTTTCACTCAATCGATCAAAACCCATTCGATCGACTGATTTGTCCTCAAAACGCTCTACTTTCTGCCCGTCAGTCGATTGACTGAAAACCAGTCGATCGACTAAAACATATACGGAATCAGCCATCGATGTCATCATATGAAATTTATCCCTTCCTCTTGGCTTTCATTTGGAGTTTGATTTGTGTCATTTAGAATTTTTTTCTGAGAGTTATGGGCTCTGCACCAAAACCTACCACAAGCGAGGCCATGAAAAACTATCTCCACATAAAGCTGCTTTTTACCATTCTTAGACTCAGAATTTGGGATTGTTGTCAAAACAAGAGTTTTAGAAATTTATTTTAGATTTACAATGGTATAAGGTGGAGACAAATGGCACTAGTGGTTTTGGAGTTATTCTTGTATTACGACAACAGATATATCCATCGAGCGAATGCGTGAGGTGACAATAAATAGGGCCACATTTCTCGTCATTTCTGGTCGATCCTCGCACCAACGATATGTCGAGGCTTGTCAGTGAATTCCTCGGGTTTGAATCATCTTCCGGCCTTATCCCTGTCCCACTTTGACAAAGTTGACCTTCAAAACAAAAACTAATAAAATATAAGAAAAACTACTAGAAACAAAGAAAACACTACAAAACCTAAAAAGATGCAAAATATGTCAAGTGGACTCCGAAACCACATAAATACAAGCAAATCACGCACAAATGAGCCACAAAAATATCAAAAAATACGTACAAAAATGTGCAAATCAACCACCCCACACTTAGAATGATTCCTTGTCCTCAAGCAAACTAAATATAGAATCACAAAACTACCCCCGGATGATCCTAAACTAATGCACAAAAACTTAATTCGAGATGTGTCATTCTACAATGCTCGTTAGCTTGATTAAAATTAACGAAAAAAAGCGTTGACAAGGAAAGTTTAGATCGACTCCCGAAACCTAAAAGTACTAGGTAACCCTCCAAGTCAGTTCCCTCGTCCTTGCCCCGGCTAAGGTCTATTCACGCTCGAACCGTTAATCGGCTCCCTACTAGCCCCAATCATCTACAACTCTCTTTGACAAAAAAAATCTAAAAATGAAAAGAGAAATGTGCAAGTGTTGCACGTTTATTTCTTAGTAACTTCAAGGATTTATAACGTATCCTTGTTTATTCATCATCATAATATTTTTTTTCTTCTTTTTATTACATTGTTTTTTCTTTTTTCTCTTTTTTTTTCTTTTCATTTTTTATTACAAAGATGGTACAACTACTCCGATAACTCGTTGCTACTAGCAACTTACAATGTTTTTCGATCGAGCACATGGAGCAATTGACCACTCCAAAATACAAAAGAAAAATCCTGTAGAGAGTGTTCGATCACGAGGCTAGTTGAGAAACTAGTTCTAAATTGAGCTCGAGGATAGCACGAAGCTAAAGCCGAACAAATTTTCCAACAAGTTAAGCTACTTAAGTCCACTACATCCGATCGACAATCTAAACTTCCTAACCAAATAATCAATACCCCCTCACTTCGCCAAGGTTCCAAGCAAAAATAACACACACACTACTCGAATTATCACAAGAAAGCATACAAACAACTTAAGAAACTAAGTCGAGCTCTAACCACCACCCCACAATTAAAACCTAGCAATGTCCTCATTGAAAATTAAGCTAGAAAGCGTTAAAAATTTTAAGGAAAAGAAAATGCCCCTATTCTCGAGCTTGTGATGACTCGGTCATGCATAGTCCTCTCCGAGAGCCGAGGCAAGCTATCTAGAAGAAATGAACAAATGGGGGTCGCAAAAACAAGTTATATACAAAAAATGAAAATATTTTTGGGGTTTTCGAAATATCTATTTTTTTTTTATTTTCTTCTTCTTTTTTGTGTGTTTTTTTTTTTTTTTTTTTTTAATTTGGGTTGCCTCCCAATAAGTGCTACTTTAACGTCTATAGCTCGACGATTTATACAAATGACGTTATCCGGGATCCAAGAAGAGGTGGCGATCATGCCACGCCTTGGTGTTATCTAGACGACACATCGGGTGACAAAAATCACCAAGGCGGGCAAGCCGGAAGATCAAAGCTACAAAAGCACTGGCTTGCTTCGGAGGTCGGAAGAGCGAGTAGTCGACTACCAAAATTGGATCGTCGCAAAATGGGTCGACGTACTCCTTCATCTCCCCGACAGCCATCTCCTCTCTCTCCCCCACTACCTTGTCCACCTCCTCTTGTTCAAGTATACATACTGCATCGGGTGGTGGTAAAAGGGGCTCGAGTATCTTCACATCCTCCAAAACCGACACTACTTCATCATCCTCACCAAGAGCAAGTGAACTCAACATTATAAGTTTCTTTGTAAACCTTAAGGGGTGACTCCCCATCACATCCCTCTACAACATCTTCAAGAAGCACGAGAGGGCTATCGCCGACTTCCGACCCTTTCTCCTCACCCACTAACTCCACCCGACCTCCTTGCACCCTTTTTTCATAAGATCCTCAAAGCTCGAATTGCCATAACCAAAAGTGGGATCCACCATACCAAAGATGGACATCTCTTCAATGCAAGGTTGTTTTAGCTCGTCCACATCGTTGGAAACTTAATCTATTTGAGTCTCCAAGTGAGAAAGGCGTTCGTCTATTTGTCGAACCGCATCCACGAGCTCGACTAAAAAGACTCTAAGTTCGATGTTTGTGACATAGACAAATCTTGAGAGAAAGTGGTGTAAGGATCATCGCTCGAGGTACAAATCTGGGGTGGGTAGCTTGTAAACATCTTAGCTCGAAGAACTTGAATCGTAAATTGGTGGAGCATTCGAGTCGAAGCTCAGGTAAGAAGAAGGCGGGGCGAGTGGAGCTTATGGATTGTCAAAACTCGGATCATAGGAATCACGAGGCGGTGCAAACGGATCCATGCTCGGGTTGTAGGGATGTAAAACCGGTGGAGAATATGAAGGGATTGGGTGAAATAATCAAATGTGTGGGCCCATTCTCGACCGCTCGAAGCATACGGGTAATCGTAAATTGATGGAACCCGATAGCTTGGAGGAGTGGTGTACGGATTTGGATAATCGGGAGTTTGGATATAAGGGTCATCATATGGCAAACTAGCTCGGTAGTTTGCCATCCTCGGTCGGATCTTCAAAGATGCGGGTTGAGGTTTTCAATGTATCTACAAATCACAATACTCAACAAACGAGATTAAAAGTACAGGCGAGAAACAAGACAATTCAAATTATAAAATAAACGAACATGAAAAGCAAACACAAAAATGCACAACCTTTAGCCTTCCCCGGAAATGGCGCCAAAATTTGATCGAAGATTTCTTAGCACTCTAAGAAATCATCTCCGTAATATGGTGTCGATTGTAGAGCAGTAAGTTTTCTCGAGTTGTGTCTAATCGGAAGCTATTTCGCATTTGATTTTTGTGAAATAAGATAAAACTAACTAACTATGCTAAATAAAGCGTATATCACTTCGGTTTGGGTTTTTGAAAGCTAATCAACTATGACAAGAATTAAAAGTGATTTTAAATGAAAATAATGAAAAATGAGGGTTTAGGGTGTTCGGTTCGTCTCCACGATTAATCGATTTTTGCCAAGCACTTAATCCATGAATCGGGGTTGTTATGTCCCGAGTCTAAACAAACTCCGATTAATGGCTCTAAACAAAACTAAACTCTAAACCCATTATTTCTAAACAAATTGCATCAATTAAAAATTAAAATAATTAAAACTTGAAGATTTGTGAAGCTTGAACAAAAGAACATCATTTTGAAGTTTGGAATAAACTAAGGAGTGAAAGGTGCTTTGAAAGCTACAAACATAACACAACAACAAACTAAGAAGCTAGACATGATTTCTAATGAAAATTAAGAAATTTCCTAAATTGGCAAGAATCTTTGAAGAACTCATAAGAGCTTCAATGGGGTTTTGCCAGAAATAGAAAATGATGAACATGAAGAACATGGAATGAAAAACATACTCAATAATATAACAATAACACACAATAAGAAAGGAGAAGAATACTACCAATATTACTTCAAAGGAACTCCAAGGTTTAGCTTACAACTTCAAAATGCCAAGAACAATTTCAATACACTAGCTTCAACAAGGATGGAGATGTCACCTTCTCCAACACTAACTAAGAACAACTAATTAACTAACTAAACTAAACTAATCTAAGGAATCTAGACTATGGTTATAATGGAAATGAAGATGGGGCTTGGAGGAGATGTAACAAGTCCAAAAACTACCAAGGAAGGGATAAGGTTTTAGGTGAAAATGGATGGGACATAAAAACCAAGTCGCAGGGGAAAAATCGTCAAAAGGGACCAAAATTACGAATTCTTCTCGCGTCTCAGTCGATCGACTGAAACCCATTCGATCGACTGATTCATCCTCAAAACGCTCTACTTTCTGCCCGTTAGTCGATCGACTGAAACCCAGTCGATCGACTGACAAATATACGGAATCAGCCATCAATATCTGCATATTAAATTTATCCCTTTTTCTTGGCTTTTATTTGGCATTTGTTTGTGTCAGTTAGAATTTTCTTCCGAGAGTTATGGCTCCGCATCAAAACCTGCTACAAGCGAAGCCATGGCGAACTGTCTCCACTTAAAGCTGCTTTTTACCATTCATAGACTCATAATTTGGGATTGTTGTAAACACAAGAGTTTTATTAATTTCTCTCAGCTTACCAATAATATAAGGTGGAGGCAAATGGCACTAGTTTTGGAGTTATGCTTGTATTACGACAACTGATATATCCACCGAGCGAATGCGTGAGATGACAATGAATATGGCCACATTTCTCGTCATTTCAGGTCGATCCTCGCACCAACAATATGTCGAGGCTTGTCACTGAATTCCTCGGGTTTGAATCATCTTCCAGCCTTGCCACGGGCCCACTTTGACCAAAGTTGACCTTCAAAACAAAAACTAATAAAAAAACTAAGAAAATATAAGAAAAACTACTAAAAACAAAGAAAACACTACAAAATCTAAAAAGATGCAAAATATGTCAAGTGGACTCCAAAACCACATAAATACAAGCAAATCACACACAAATGAGCCTCAAAAATATCATAAAAATACATACAAAAATGTGCAAATCCACCACCCCACACTTAGAATGATTGCTTGTCCTTAAGCAAACTAATTCTAGAATTACGAAACTACCCCCGGATGATCTTAAACTAATGCGCAAAAACCTAATTCGTGACGTTTCATGCTACAATGATCGTTAGCTAGATCAAAAGTGACGACAAAAAAGCATTGACAAGAAAAGATTAGATCATTTCCCGAAACCTAAAAGTACTAGGTAACCCTCCAAGTAGGTCCCCTCGTCCTTGCCCCGGCTGAGGTCGAGCTACGCTCGAACCGTTAATCGGCTCCCTAGTAGCCCCAATTCATCTACAACTCTCTTTGACAAATAAAATGTAAAAATGAAAAGAGAAATGTGCAAGTGGTGCACGTTTATTGCTTAGTAACTTCAAGGATTTATAATGTATCCTTGTTTATTCATCATCATAATATTTTTTTATTATTTTTTTTCTTTTTATTACATTTTTTTCTTTTTCTCTCTTTTTTTTTCTTTTCATTTTATTTTTACAAAGAGGGTACAACTACTCCGATCACTCGTTTCTACTAGCAACTTACAATTTTTTTCGATCGAGCACATGGAGCAATTGATGACTCCATACAAAACGGCGCCAAAATTATAAACCTTAAATAAATTAAAAACAACTAAACTAAATAAAGATTGTAAATGAAAGAGAAATCGGTGGGAAAATAAAGGCTTTGAAACTAGAAGAGGTCAAAGGGCATTAAATGAGTAGAAGTCAAATAATTTAAAAGGAAAAGTTCCATATAACTTTCAAGACCAAATGCTTGTTTGAACAAATTGGGTAATAAATTTCATGACATGCTACAATGGATTTTTATGCAAAAAGAAATTTAGGAAAAAACTAGAAGATGGAAGTGAGAAATTGAAATGCCAAGAAAACAACAAGACCTACAAATTAAATAACCAACACCTAAGCAACAACAACAATACAAACATAACACACAACATAAAAGGGAAAGATTACTACCAATCTTGCATTCAGCACAAAAGCTTCAAGGTTTATGGCTTACAATCTTCAAAATATCAAGAACAACTTCAACAAAATAAAATCCACAAATAAAAGAAATGACACCTTCTCCAACACTTGCTAAGAACAACTAACTAACTATCTAAACTAAGCTATGGATTATGAACTAGCGTTTCAAGCTTAAAAGGCAATGGAATAGTAAAATGGCTTGGGGGAGATTGAACAAGTCCAAAAACCACCAAGGAAGGATAAGGTTTTAGGTGAAAATGGTTGGGACATAAAAACCAAGTCGTAGGGTCAAAATCGTCAAAGGGACCAAAATTAAGAATTTTTACTGCATCTCAGTCGATCGACTGGGTTTCAGTCGATCGACTGAAACCCATTTGATCGACTTATTCGTCCTCAAAACGCTCTACTTTCTGCCCGTCAGTCGATCGACTGTAGTCAAATGACTGAAAACCAGTCGATCGGCTGAAACATATATGGAATCAGCCATCGATGTCATCACATGAAATTTATCCCTTCCTCTTGGCTTTCATTTACCGTTTGATTTGTGTCATTTAGAATTTTTTTCTCCGAGAGTTATGGGCTCCGCACCAAAACCTGCCACAAGTGAGGCCATGGCGAACTGTCTCCACTTAAAGCTGCTTTTTACCATTCTTAGACTAAGCTCTTGGCTTTTATTTGGCATTTGATTTGTGTCATTTAGAACTTTCTTCCAAGAGTTATGGGCTCCGCCCCAAAACCTGCCACAAGCGAGGCCATGGCGAATTGTCTCCACTTAAAGCTGCTTTTTACCATTCTTAGACTCAGAATTTGGGATTGTTGTAGACACAAGAGTTTTAGAAATTTCTCCCAGATTTCCAATGATATAATGTGGAGGAAAATGTCACTAGTGGTTTTGGAGTTATTCTTGTATTACGACAACAGATATATCCACCGAGCGAATGCGTGAGGTGACAACGAATATGGCCACATTTCTCGTCATTTCAGGTCTATCCTCGCACCAATGATATGTCGAGGCTTGTCAGTGAATTCCTCAGGTTTGAATTATCTTTCGGCCTCGTCCCGGGCCCACTTGACCATAGTTGACCTTCAAAATAAAAACTAATAAAAAAAACTAAGAAAATATAAGAAAAACTACTAAAAACAAAGAAAACACTACAAAACCTAAAAAGTTACAAAATATGTCAAGTGGACTCCAAAACCACATAAATACAAGCAAATCATGCACAAATGAGCCGCAAAAATATCATAAAAATACGTACAAAAATGTGCAAATCAAGTAGTAATAAGAGTTTGATAATCAATGCGAAGGAGAAATTGTTGAGGCATCAAAAAGTATTAGTTTTCATTGAGATCTTTTTCTATTAATATTTAGGTTTTATTTTAATTTATCGATTATTTTTGTTTGTTCATTGATTTAAGGGGTTGAGGGCTATTGATCTATTTTAGGGTTCATATTTATAGACAAACTTCACATCTTTTTTTTATCCATCACTTGTAATCGCATAAATGATCCAAGCTTTTTATGTTTTAGCATCACAGTACTTTGATGTTTAATGATTTTTATTTTTGGTCATTGTTTGGTATTTCTAATTTGTGTTCGATGTTTTTGCTAATGATGATCAACGAGTTCTCATTTAGATTAGAGGTTCGTGAAGTCAAACTGGGTTGGACCAAGTTATTTTCATTCTCAAACACAAGATATATGTTTATGATATTATGGATCTTCGGCTTATTCATCAAATAGAGACGTTGGCAAACCTGATAGGTTTGTATTGTCTCTCGCACCACGTGATTACGCTCGTGCTATCTTGTCTATGCCTGTAATGAGGACAGGTTCGGGTCGAGCATTTTGGCTTCTATCTAGATGATTTAGATGTTTTTTCTTTATTGAACACAATTTTTAATGAGGAATCGGGTTTTTATATTATGTTTATCGGATTCAAAAGGCAATTCAGAAATTGTATCTAGTTGCATCTCATTTTGAATACGTGGCATCCGTTGTTTGATCATGAGGTGCAGGGGAATAACATGTTTTTACAGTACATGAATAAATTCGTGGTTAGCCTATTGGTTGGGATAATGATCTTATTGGTTAAGACAGTCATGGTTAAATTTTTAGCTTCTTGGTTTTGCATCAGCATGTTCTTCGATCGTATGCAAGAGTCGTTTAATCAGTACAGAATTGAGACATAGTCGGGCTTACCTTTGATTAAGATAAGGAACAATCAAGAAAAGGATGAGAGGTTAATGGCTGAGATTTGTAGGCTTCAGAATGAAGGGGCTAATCTATTGTTTTTTCTATAGGGACGTCCTTTTCAGCTGTGAAAGAGCGAGAAGGTCGTGGTGGCGGATGTGGTGGTGGTGGTGGTGGGAAGGAGGATTATCTCTCAGACCGACGGAGGGATTGAGTTATTACACTTTTTTTTTTAGAGAATAAGAATGTTATTGTACTTTGATGTGAAATGTTATTTTAATGTTAATGTTATTTGTTGAGGTTGGAAACATAATTTTGTGAGCTTTTTAAATTTAAGTATTTTATTTTATTATGAAAATATATTCTCAATTTTGTACTGAAAAGTGTAACTTTTGCAATTCAAAGTGTCACTTTTCCATGAAAGCATGCTTGTTCAATTTTATTTATTTTTATTTTAATCAATCATTTAACTTAGTATATTACACTATCAATTCTCCAATTGATACTATTATTTCTCTCACAAAATAGTGTCACTTTTTCATACTATATTGTAATCATTTAACTTATAATGTAATATTAAGACATTTTCAATTAAAATTTTTAATTTGCCCTAAAACATGTCACTTTTAAACTTAAAACTATCATTTTTAAATATTATATAATAATAATTAAGTATTTAACTTAAAACTTAACATTGTCACTTTTGCACCAAATCCGCCACTTTTACACATTATATTTTAATGAATGATTCATTTTAAAATATAATTGTGTCACCTTTTCAATTAATAGTGTCACTTTACACATTAACTATCACCTTTTGCGCTAACAGTTATTAATCATAAGTATTATACGTTATGTTGTATTCAAGAAGTTTCTCTTCGTTATTTAGTGTCGGTGTTTATGCAGAAAAACTAGCACTTTTAAACTAAAATATTACTTTTTACATAATATATTGTGATCAAGAAGTCAACTTAAAATATAATAGTGACACATTTCCTTTAACTGCCACTTCTTGCATTAGAACGCATTACTTTTAAAATAAATATTGTCACTTTTGTACTAAAAATTGTCACTTTATAAATTATTTAATTTATAAAGTATTTGATGTAATATAACAATATTACTTGTGCAATTAAAAGTGTAAAGAGAAATCACTTTTGCAATAAATGTGTGGATTTTCACTTAATATTGTCACGTTTTCACTCAAGTGTGTCTCTTTACACATTATATTATAGTTAATTATTTAATTTAAACTATAATAATATTACTATTGCACTAAAATGTGTCACTTTTTCAATAAAACTTGTCACTTTTGCACTAAAAACTATCACTTTTACATTAATGTAAAAGTGATACTTTTTAGTGCAAAATAACTCGTTATGAGCTAAAAAACATTAATGTTAATACTAAGATGGGGTCCCAATATTCGTAATGTTTAATATGATCACTAACATAGCGAGATTAATTTATGCAAACTCGTCTTGACTGAACGAATAAGGTATAATCAGTCTACAATTCTTGCTTCGGGGCACTTTCTTTGATGTATCTCCAGCAGTGCTTATAGACCCCTCTTATTTTTTTTAGAGCATCTGCAGCTTGGAAACCTGCAATAAGTTGATAGCATCAGATGTTATCCTCTTTCATCTTTAGCATACAAGAGTTAATTACAAAAACGAGATCACAAAGACTACATAGTAACTATAACATTGGTTTTCATTTTATGTTATTTTGACATAAGAGTAACAGTATGATTTTATTCATGTAGTATGAAAAGCAAAACAATTATGTGCAGGTCAACAATACATCCAGCACTATATATAACCCCATCATATCGACTCAGTCACTTGATCTAGCACCAAGGCAAGGACTCAACTAAGTTATGTAGGATTTAGACAAACTTAGACGGGTCTAGTTGGAAGTAAATTGTAGATAAATATTTAGAACAATTTTTAAACTTCAATATATAAAGATAAAATAATTCAACCCATTTACGGTGGCCAAGACAGCTAAGACAAAAACAGGTCATTACTGATACTGAAATAATCAGGAATGACAAACTTGAGGTCAAACATAATTCAAGGTACACATGAAAACTTATAAAAAGTAATTTTAAGCCAATAGAAAATAATGAGAAACTGAAAAAAGATGTCAATGCCTAAGGAACTTGCTTAAATAGTTGGACAAAACCTTGCCTCATTAATTTCCAAATAATTTGACATGGTCTATCACTAATGCCATTCAAATTTGCTCTTCCAGAGACGTTATCAAGACGATCATTATCGAGATTATTAGGCTCGAGCTCAGACAAATGCTTGTGTAAGATCCTATGATGGTGGTGTTGACCATGACTATGACTATTTTTTCTGTTTTCAAATTTAATTGGTTCATCGGTTTTTTCAGAATTCTAGATAATATGAAGAAAAGTCTCTTTTTCCAATCAAGAGTTAATTACAAAAGCTAACATTTTTCTAAAGCAACTTGACTTGGTTAGAATAATCGATGACTTGGAAAATACAGACTAACAAGATTCCATGAAATTGCGTGGAAAATTGAAATCCTGTGTACAATTTTGACAAAATTGATATTTCCAACACATACCTAATATTAGGAAAATAAACTGAATCTTAGAAAGTCTAAATAAGAATTAAGAAGACGATTTCACCGTTCATTGGGACAGATCGTGGAGGAGCCTGGGATTGAGCCGAGTTTCGTGTCGCCCAAATTGGAGATCGACATACTTTTCTCAAATCGGTGAGGTACATATTGTAAGCGCAGCGCCAAAGATGGAGGTGAGATGATAAATTTGCGTTGGAGGAACGACGGAGGCTTGGTGGAGTTTTAGGGATTTTTTAGATTAGTAAGTCGTGAGAACGGGCAAAGAGAAAATGAGAGAAAAGGTTTTTTAGAGTTATTATATGGCTTAATGGTTGATCGACGGAGGCACACAGCGGAGTTGTGGTGATTTTTTACTAGGGCTGAGGATTTAGGAGAGAGGCTGGAGGAGAAGAAAGAATGAGCAGAGCTAAGGATAATTAGTCGGGCCAAAACTTTATAACTAAATGGTCACATTTGTAAATGGTCACATTTTTTTAGGCCGAACTAAGGATAATTCGTTAGGTCAAAATTTTATAACTAAATATTATAGTGCAAAAATTAATAAATCATAGTACAAAAACAAATATATCATTGTATTGGGTCAGAGATATACAAAAAATCAATACTTATAAGTACAAGAACTAATATATCATAGTATTGAGTCATATGGTGATATCATAACTCATTAATCTAGTGTGATACAAGTGTTTGTTATTTGTAATAAAAAACATAATTGAAACATTCCAAGACTTAAGCGAATCTATACACACACACACACACACACACACACACACACACATATACATATATATATATATATATATATATATATATATATATATATATATATATATATATATATATATATAAAAGATATTCAAAGCTCACCCGATCAAGCACGTCTGGCAAAGGATCTAAGGTAGATATAACATATTTATATCCTTCAAGCTGGATAGCCTATTTAATAGTTAACATTTTCCACACAAACACATATTATATATATAGGTATAGGTATAAGATCGTGTGAGAATAGATCCGTAGGTAAGAAATGAGAATGGATCCTGACCACCCATTTCTTACCATTTTAATTATTTTTTCGGTGGTGGTTTTATAATTTTAAGATTTTCGGTGGTCCTTTTGTAATTAACGTCATTTCTCTCCATTTTCTGAATAACCCACCGCGTCATTTGCCCAGAACAGAAGCAAGCCTTTTCGTCTCCATTGTTTTGCACAGTAAGCTTTGTTTTCTTCTCGCCATTTTCGTTTCAGTTTTTATCTCACAGAAGCAATCTACCATATCCTATTCGTTTTCGTCTCCGTTCTCGGAAACCCCGAAACGCCCTTCTCCTCTCCGTTGTAAAATTCCGAAAACCCTAGTGTATACAATCGATGGGACAAATTCCGCATAAATCTCAACCGAAGAATAAAATTTTACCGCAGAAATCTCAACCGAAGAAGAAAATTTCACCGCGGAAATCTGCTGTAATTATTTCTGGTACGTTTTTCCTTTCCTTTTTTTTGTGTGAATTTGTGATGATTCAAAATCCCGAAAACCCTAGTTTAATGTTATTCAAGGATGGCTAGATATGACCTGCATTTTTGTGTGATGATTCAAATAATGCAAACRGTCCAGACTCCATATTTGTKTTAACCTAGTATGCATTGTRTTTATAATTACTGTGATTTAACTAAATTGGGTTTCTCAATGCAATAATAATAAAAAATGACCCCACCTAAGATTTTTCCTTTTCCTTGTGCAAAATAGACGTAGAGCCAAGGRGCGSYTGCRRATTTTAGTAGCATTATTATTATTRTTACTGTTTTATATAGAGATCCTTTTTAACCCCTGAATCCCACCTGTTTTCTGTGGTTTCTTGATGGAGGAGGTTTTGAATTTATTATTGTGCTGGAGATGGTAATTAGTATTTGTAAGTTTTAACTTGTAAATGTGGGAATTTTTTTTTTTGGAGGACATGAATTTGGCCCATTTAGGAGAAAATATGAAAAATGATCGTGGATTTAACTCAAGTATGAACAACATCACGTGCTTATTACATGAGATACCATCAGTTCGTGTAAATGTGCTACCTATGAATGAGTTAAAACTTTATTTTTTACTTTATAGTAACTTTTATATTACCCTTGCAGTCCGTCATTTGGTTTTATCACATAATAAACACTAGAGATGTATTTATTTTTATGGACATGTATAATGAGATGTTGTAATGCTAGCGGGTACAGTTTTTGAAATAGGAATTGTACAGGCATTTTGTATGTATGAAAACATGCAAATCATGCAAATTTTATATGTATACAATAAATTATGTGTGTTATTGTATACATGGTTCAGTTGTGTTATAGATACTTATTTAGCATTAAAACAGTAGACGTTATGTTATAGATATTCCTTACATCTGCTTAATTTCTTCTGGGTAGAGTTTGTGTGAATTGCACAATGCATTAGATACAATTATAATGCCAAAGTTTTTAATTTCCTCGCGTGTGAATTCGAATATGTTCATTTGTAGGGAAGGGTAAAAAGAAGGCAGGTATTGCCACCAAGGAAAAATGTGTAGTTTTTATGCCTTCTGATCCTCAGGATTTGCCAAATAAGAATGCTGGTATGTTTTCTCTCTTTTTTTTAACACTTTTCTTTTAATAATTAATTTGGTTGTTTTATGCATAAATATACTCAAATGCTTTCTTTTAATAATCAACATGTTATCATTCACTGTAAATTCTTTCTTTATTGAAGACTGATTTTCTCTTAGTCTAAATATTTTGAGAAAAATATACTACATTATATGACATATTGTATACACTTAAAGAAATATACTTACTCGAAGTTCTCTGTTAGTTGGATCTTGAGCTTGACTGTTCACATGAGTGTGGCTACTAACAGGAGATTGATATTCTCAAAATGGTATTTCGTCAACTACAAAATCTGGAAGTTCTCTGTTAGTTATTTTGTGCTTCTCTTACTTTTCAAGTATCTTTGGGCCTTTTTACAGTATGTTTACATGGTGACATGCTCAATAATCTGAATATGCTCAAAAAAGATCAAAACTTCCCTATCTAAATGTATATACTTAACAATCTGGGATGCATATTAGTTTTTATGTGGTCTGTGTATATGCACTATCTCAAATTAATGTGTCATGTAGTTGTTGGATCATGTGTATTTATTTTTGTGAAGTTTATTTTCCTCATGTAATTCAAATTTGTGCATTTGTAGGTAAGGGTAAGAAAAAGACAGATATTGCCATGAAGGGCAAAACTGTAGTTTTTATACCTTCCGATCCTCCGGATTTGAGTCCTCAAGATTCAATGCAAGAGGTAGAAGTACGAACGAAGAAGAAGGCAGATGTTGCTGCGAAGAAGAATCATATTCCTGATGTTTCTGCTCCTCTGGAGTCAAGTCCTCAGGATTCAAGACAGCAAGTTGAATTACAAATGAAGAATAAGGAAGATATTGGCTGTAACATCCATAATCCAATGCATTTTATTTTAATTATTTAAATTTTCATCATGCATTAAAAATATAATTCTAGTCCCAAGCTCGTCGCCATAAAACAAATTCCTATTTTAATTATTAAATAACTTGAGAATGCTACTTAAACGAATTTATAATTCGTTTTCCAAATAAAATTATATTATCAATTTCTAAGAAATTAATATAATTATTTAGTAATTTAATTATTTATTTAAATTACTGTTAAGTCGTTTCTGAAATAATTTCGATTTCTAAAAATTATTATAATTTATCTATGCTATAGTTATTATAAATAATTTAAAACTCTAATTAAGCGAATTTATAGTTCATTATAAATTTCTAAGGAACTATTATAATTAATTAGCAACTTATTAATTTAATTAAATTACTAATGAATTGTCCATGAAATAAATTTTTATTTATAGAATAATTACATTTAATTGTATTATAATTATTCTTAATCTTTTAAAGTACTAATGGGCTTATTCAGTTTTAAAAAATTCTAGGACGTCTTAATGGATCGTTTATTTTGGACTTTAGAAACAAGCCAATCGAAACTCAATTACTAGCTAGCCCGAGTCCACTAAGTCTTAGCCCTAACTTTCCTAAATTAAGTCCATCTTTGCTTTATAAACCAAAGTCTTTTTTTTTTTTGTCTCATCAGCCGTTCTTACAAGAGCACAGCCGCAAGAGGTATGTTCAGTTCTTATTTTATTTTTTTCTTTCTCTCGTTCTCTTCCCAGCCCATCTCTAACCATCGCCATAGCCAAACATCACAATCGCCAACTCCGACGAATACCCATAGCCGAGGCGCAGCCACCTGCCGACTCAGCCACGCCACAACCACATCCACGGCAAACCATCGCCACCCACAAGCCAAAACAACCGCCGCACGAAACCAACCACAAACCCAACCAGCCCAATCACCCGTCATCGCCTACAACCCGAGCGTTCGAGACGTGACCGACACGTCGAATAATCTGGATCGCCACCACGCTGCCACCACGACTGTCTTACCCCAAAACCACCAGTCGGACCGCGGCCCATCATCGTCGCCAACGACATCCGAACTCACCACCACCTGCAAACCACCACGGCAAACGCCGACTCGAAACC
>BMAC01001221.1:65126-84411 GCA_014905375.1 Phtheirospermum japonicum
TATATATTATTTATTATAATATAAATATTATACATTACATTATATATATATATTATAATTTTATTTGTGTACATATATATATTAAGTAATAATTAGTTAATAATATATATTAATAAAAAAATCATAAATAATAAATACAATAAATACAAATTAAAAAATGTAATTTATCGATGAAGAAATTTATGTCGGTAATTAAAACATAGTTAAAAAAAATAAAAGTGGGGTTACCTACGGAAATGCCCGTCGGTAATAAATAAAGTTAAAAAAAACTATAAATAAATAAATTAATTAAATAAATATGAAAAAAAATAAATTTACGAACGGTCATTTTCATCGTTATTTATTCGGTAAATAAAAAAAATAAAAAGTTACCAAAGGACAAATCTATCGACGGACGTCCGTCGGCACGCCGTCGGTAATTTTGGCCGTCGAGAAAGTCGTCGGTAATGCCGGAGTTTTACCGAAATGCTACCCGTCGAAAAATCTCATTGGCATTTTTGTGTTCTTTTGTAGTGCTGATAATCATCACTTCATACATGTTTCTAGTAGTTTTATATGTTTAAAATGAAGTTATTTGTGTATTTTTTGGTAGTTATTATGGTGTTTCTTGTTCATTTCTTTGATTATAACCCGCATTACAAGCCATAATAACTCTTTGATTAACCCTCTTTGAACCTTGAATTGAAAATACATACGTGGTTATGTATTTGATGTCGCGCTAGTCGTTTAGTTTCTCTTAGTTTTTATTTTATTTTATTTTTATTTTTTTAGTTAGTTCGTTATAATAGAGTGGTGAGTAATTTTCGCATGTCATGCGGATAACTGGAGTTTGTTCTCCAATTACATGTATTTTTTTATTTTCATTCGGCAAAAAAAGAAAAGAAAAAAATGAAGAAAAAAAAAGAAAAAGACGAAAAAAAGAAGAAGTTATTATTATTAATTTTTTTTTTTGGAAAAAGAACAAGTGATTGAGGTGTTATGTATTTCTTAGTTTATAGATTATTGTGTTTTGCTTAGTGTTTTTGCCCGTTATTTATTTTTATTTTTATTTTTTAAAAGGTGTCTTTGTGTGTTTCTTCGATTCTTTTAAACTTATATAAATTCTCTTTACCCACCATCCACCCTAGCCTCATTACAACCCGTTATCCCTTGGCATCCATGCCTTTCAACTCATTTTTAGTGGAAATTGGCGTGATTTACGTGCAAGCCTATGTGAACAATGTTACGGTGTTTTGTGACTTGAGAGCTCTATATATATAATTGCTTATGCACGTGAGTGAAATGAGTGATCTCGTGAGAACTTGTTGGTTCACTTCATTGTCCGTTAACTTGATTATTGAGAATTGACTTGTTGTGTTAATTTATTATTATTATTATTTACATACTTACTTATTGACTTGATGGTTAATGAAGTGATTGTAGTTGTTGAGGATGTGGTCTTCCTTTAGGTTGTCGTTGTGTTTTCTTCTATTTTAGATTATTTTTCTCAAGGACGAGCAGACGCCTAAATTGGGGGTAGTTTGATAATCATCACTTCATAGATGTTTTTAGTAGTTTTTATATGTTTAAAATAAAGTTATTTGTATGTCTTTTGGTAGTTATTATGTTTGGGTTATATTTGTGTAGGAGCATTGAAGAGGAGCGAATTTGGGAGAACGATTCAAGGGGATGAAACGTGAAGTAAAAATGCGCAAAAAGGGAGTTAAAATATCAAGAAATCAAGGAAAACATGCCTTGGGCGTGTTTTAAAACACGCCCATGTTTCATATCGAAAAGGAAAATTAAAAAAGAAGAGTCCAGGAGACAATATGGCCCGACCGTGTTTTTAAACACATCCGTGTTTTTTACCGGATGGCCAATTTTGGAAAATATGGCCAGGACGTGTTTTTGCAATTATGTCCGTGATTTCGTCCTGCTGGCCATGTTTCTGACCGAATAGTGCGATTTTATAATTTTGGGCCCCGTTTTCTCTATTTTTTGAAGGGCTATTAGGAAAAACACTTTAGGAACAATAAATAAGAGCCCTAGGATATTTTTTAACACAATTTTGGAGGCTAGAAGACTACAACAACAAGCAAGAAAAGTACGAGAAGATATTGAAGAAGTTCTTGAATAAAACCTCATAAATTCTTCGAAGACTCATTAGCGAAGTCACTTTATCTTTGATCTGAAAACTAAAACTTGTAAACATGATATCTCCTTTCTTATATTTGTCTTTTTACACTTCTTTTGATTTAATTCAATCATGAACTAAACTTCCTATGTGTTTGGATTGAGATGAACCCTATATTTAACTTGTGATTGGGTAATGGTTGATTTATATTATTTTACGCTTTTCATTCAATTTTCTTGTGATTTTTATCAATTTTCTCAACTCGATAATTACGGTTTATTGATTTGGCTTTGTTCTTTACTTTTAATCAAACGAAACGAAGTAGAGTAAGAACACATACAAGTAGAAGAGTTTCATGCAATCCTAGATATGTGATGATATAAATCCTCCGGGTTAGGGTGAAACCTAATAGAGAAATGCAATTGCTCGCATTGCTATCTTGGGGGGTTTTAATTAGGAAGAGATTTCGGTTAATCAACTCGAGGTTAGGATTAATTTACTCGAAACTTGAGGTTTTAATTAAAATTGAGAATATCTATGGTATTTGAAATCGTGAAATAATATGCGGGTTTAGTAGTACTTAAGGGAATATGATGACTTATTTGGATACAATCACAAGGTGAATATAGGGGGATTCTACATTCAAACACATTCTTCTCACATATTCGTTTTTCAAAAACAACTTCTAGATTTTTGTCTTGTATCATCACTTGTTTAGTTTATTTACATATTTTTAGTTAAGTAGATTGTTAAAACAACCTTTTATTCGGTAGATTAAATAATAAAAAGACGGTTAGTTCTAATAATCACAATTCTCGTGGGAACAATATCTGGTTCTTATATCTATACACTATAAATGATCAGTGTACTTGCTAAGACTCTTATATAGTAGCTTTTTAGTCATCAATATTTTGGCGCCGTTGCCAGGGACTGTGATATTAGAAAGCTTTATTTTTATTACTTTAATCATTTTTTTTCTTATCTTGTCTTTACTCGTTTGCTTTTCATGGTTGTCCTTTTCTTATTTCAGGTGCTATTTCGTTAGTGCATACTTACTTGAGCCCAAAGGCATGCACTGGAGAAAGTAGTAAAATGAGAAATAGGAGAAAAAATAGAAGCAATAAAGGAGAAACAAATAGTGATGTCTGACCCACCACTCACCATGTCCGAATATGACAAACCATCACTTGATGGGACGGAGTCGAGTATCGTAAGACCGAGCGTTAAGGCCAATAATTTTGAGATTCGGCCGAACATTATACAAATGGTTCAATGAACCAAACTTTTGTGCACCCCAATTAAAGATATTTTAAATTAAAAACACGCAAGCTTCCTCGCAAGAGTACGAGGGCACTTGTAGGGTGGAAAGTTGACTCGAATCGTTTCTCAAGGACAACAAATTATCGGATCTCAAATAGTTTTTCAAAAACAAGTAACCAAATATTCTTTTTGGGGGTTTTGTTTGATTTTTGATTAATAACTATGAATTTAAATTGCAAGACTTAAACTTAAAAACTAATTTATTATCCTAAATTATCAACTAAGAGTTTATAATCAATTATTTGACCAATTTAAAAACCTAAAGTACATTAACTGATTAATTATCTAAGAAATAACTATATTAAAATTAAAACCAATTAAAAACTCAATAATAAATCTAAAACCCAGCGGCATAAAAATCATTAAACGAACTTAATTAATCCTAATAAATCTACGATCATGCATGAAATAATAAACTACGAAGCTAACGAAACCTTGAACCATGAAAACGAAGCAATAAAATGTAAACTAGATCGCATGAACAATATCAACCAACTCAAGTCTCAATATTCCAAGAATATAATATGAAAATTGAATTAAAACAGAGAATAAATAACGTATAAGGTTCAGCGATTTCAAAATCCGAAAGCAACTTCAAGAACAATAATTTCAAACTAATTATCTAAGCTTAAAAACTAAGGTTTAATCTAAGAAAACAAGTGAAAGGGATAGAAAACTTATTAAGCTACTTGAAAGCAGTAAGAACTCTGGCTAATCCAAAGAGAAACGCTGCAAATCGGATCAGAAACGGTCGAACGGGCTCCGGAACTCATCTTCATCGAATCTTCGATCCTCGCGTTTTGGTGTTTAAATCCAACTCTAAACCCTAGGAATATGTTTTTAGTAAGTTTTTAGGCTCAAGTACACGCCTGGAACTCGGATTAATGGGTGGTTTATATAAAAGTCGCGTATCTTGGCCCGCAAGTTACATTGGTCAGTTACTGGGCCCGTTAATGGTAGCACTTTATGGTAAGGAGCTACCGTAAGCAACTACAGTAAATGTCTCTGTTGCCTCCTTACGGTGATGTTTACGGTAGCATTAACGGTAAGGAGCTACCGTTAAGTCTTTGTTTTTTTTTTTACTTCGGGCTTTCGTTAACGGTTATAAGGTAACTGTTATAGTAGCTAGCTGTTAGTCTTCAATTCAGCTTTTATGGTCAGGGATAACGGTTATTGAGTAACCGTTATAGTATTAGCGGGTTGGTTTTTTCCGCTAGTATACCGTTAGCTTCTCTTCCTTTAATTATTCTATAACGGTTCCAGTAGCATAACCATTATAGAAAGCCGACAACTTCAAATTCTTGCTACTTCTTCACCGGAAAGCTCGATCTTTGCCTCTCGATCATCATACTTCATCTTTTACGTGCTGAACTCTTCCGGTTACTTAGCTATAAAGTGAAAAACCACAAATAATCACTTATTTGCATCAATCTAGATTAAAACATGGTAAAATAAGCTGGAAGTACAAATATAAGAATTCAAGATCAAACTATCCAACTTATACCAAAAATAATAAGAAAAAGTAACTAAAATACTACTAAAAGTCAAGACAAATCTGTGCTAATCAACTACCCCACGCTTTATTGGTTTGTTCGTCCTCGAAACAAACGATAGTTTCAAAGTATAACAAGAATTAAAATCAGTTCAAGCAATGAGTCGTGCGTTGCTACATACATAATTTTTTAAATATAGATACATGTCACGCAACTTCAAACACTCCACCCTTATTACATTGTCGCTCCAAAATCAAATTCATGCATCCTCTCAAAAGGAAAATATATATATGTGGGTGTTCACTTCAAAAACACTCAGGCATTGCTGCATGGGGCGTGTTTACACTCAATTCATTCAAATACATGCACAATAAATAAGAACGGAAAATCAATCTCTTTTCAATCGCAAATTAAGTGTGTTGTCAAACTAAGAATCGGAAAAGGTGTTTTTGGGTTGTAATGTAAGGCTCTTTGGACGGGTAAGGAATATATAAGTCGTGTGGCTAACTCACGATCTAAAGTGATCAATAACTCACCAACCTATTCTAATCACGAAGCAAAATTCTTCACCTTGTTCAAAAAAAAAAAAACCTCACTAAACTCTCATAACGTAGCCTTTAAACTTAGGCTATTTCTCAACTCGATACTCTAAAACAGACTTGTAGCTCAAACCACTTAATCAAAATTGAAGATTATTATATGCTTCTTCTCGTAATACACAACTTTTTTTCCTTTTAAAACATTAAGCTTCATAAAAATAAACAATAAGCTCAAGCCTTAATTAGCGTAGGCAATGACGCAACACGATTCAACTAGACTCGCCATCCTTCTTTTTCTTTTTAATGTTGTCCCTTTTCTATTTTTACGGGATCTTTTTTTTTTCTTCTCTTTTTTTTTCAGATGGTGGTCCTTAATTACAAAAAATCATAAAATCATAAATTCCTAATTAAATTCCAAAACACTAATAACTAGTCAAAATTAACGAGCTCCTACCCCACGCTTTTAATGGGTTTGTAGGGGTCGACTCAATCACTCACGGCTATAGGTATGGATAATTTGTCTATGATTGGCTCATTCGGAATTTATATTGGCTTAAATAAATGGATATGGCCGGAATAAGGGTTTTATATGTGCCTTAACCTCATTTTCAAAGTCAATTACACACAGCGGTATCAAAGAGAAATCAAGACTGAAACTTATTCAAACACACGCAATGATGATAATCACTCAGGCTACTCACAGGCTTTTTTGCATGAAAAATTTTGAATTGACACTACTTTTAAGGTTTTGCGAAATCAATTGCATCCAAGTACCATTTTACAATATATAAATAAAAATGTTTGAAAAATTTTATGCACTTATGCACGCTCAAAAGACAAGAACATCAAATCATACTTAGTTGATTTCGACAGGCAATCCAGACAAACACAATCAAGCATGAGAATAGTGATCAATCACGTTAAAAATTTATGCATTTCAAAACAAAGACGTCAAATTGCACTTTCTTTTAAATATAAACCATACTCAACCACCCACCCTCCCTAAAAACATGGCAATCTCCTGATTGTCATAAATATAAAAGAAAATAAGAGCAAGGGAGATAAGAAAACATCCCTGAAAATTCGATAGTCGAGTCTCTCCAAAAATGCTTGTGCAATTATCCTTTGTCTTAGACCACGTGATTGGATTGTCTTGAACAAACCTATAAAAACAAACAAAACAAACCACGATTGCGATCAATTGCTACACGCAAGTGCCCGGTGGCACGTCTTTTGAGATTTGAAACGGCCGAATTACGGCTAACTTGGGTCGGATTGCGACCTCGATCAACGGAAATGAAGTTCGTAAAAATTAAATGGCAGACGCTACTAGCGGTAGCATGTAGCGGTAGGTTGCCTAGCGGTAAGCTCATCGTTATCCCTGGTTACTGCGGCTAGCGGTAGGTTCAGCGGTTGATCTTCATCGTTAACGCCTTGAGTGGAACTAGTTGTAAGGCCTTGCTTTAGCGAGTTACCATTATATAACCGTTAGTTGTCCAGAATAAGCAATTTTATTGTATTTTATGCACATCAACACACACATAAATGTATCACGACAATTGACACAATACAAAAATAATAGAAATAAAATAAAATAAAGAAAGAAAATGAAAACTAACTATCGCTTGGGTTGCCTCCCAAGAAGCGCTTGTTTAACATCGAAAGCTCGACACAAGTTGCTTGATCAATTTCTAGCTCGTGGTGGGTCCACGAACTCCTTCTTGCTTCTGTCTCGACTCTTCGTATATTTCTTGAAATAAGGCCTAAGTCGATTCTTGTGGACTTGGAATTTCGTCTTTGTACTCTCATCGTAAATAGTGGCTACACCATACTCATCCATCTCCTTTATTAAAAACGGTCCACTCCATGCGACTTCAAAATTGGTTGGATAAAACTTATGATCGGAATTATATAGCACTAGTCGGACAACCTTCAACCTCCCATCATCAAACATCTTTTCAAAAACTTCGTTCGACTTCTTCTTCTTCTTTGTCCAATCCTTGCTATTAGCCTCGCCCTTTTTCTTCGCACGTTTAAAATTATCGTAAGGGTCGGGGGAAATATTCTTTGGATTTCTATGTGGTGGCTTTGTCTCCTTCTTGGATTCAAACTTCGAACGATCTCGTTATGGCCTCAACTCCACCTTTGGCTCATTTTTAAATGCGTTATTCTCTACGAGCATTCCATCATTAAATCCATCTATAATATCACATAACTCAATTCCCAGCAAATCCATCAAATCCTCCCCGCTCAAATGTTCCTTGCCATCCTCATTATCAAACTCTTCAATCAGGCTAATACTCAGGAGTTCATTCGCGCAAGAATCTACTAAATCAACAGTAGAAAAAATTTTCTTTGCAAACGGTGCAGGACTCTTGTGAATATCTTGAAGTGAAAATGTCACCGTTTCGCCTAATACGGACATAGTCACCCTCCCTTTGTTTACGTCGATCACCGTACGCATTGTAGACATGAATGGACGTTCTAACAAAATGGTGTGTTCTCGATTCTCACTTTGTAAGTCACCAACGTCCATAATGACAAAATCAACCGGCATTACTAGCTTGTCTACTTGTACTAAGACATACTCCACAATCCCCAAAGGTAGCCTTGTCGTTCTATCCGCTAATTGTAATCTCATCGTGGTCGGCTTCAGCGATCCTAGGTCAAACTCCTTGTAAATTGAGTGGGGCATCAAATTTATGCTAGCGCCAAGCTCGAGCATCCCTCTTGCCATTTGTCCATTTCCGAGGGAAATAGTTATGAAAAAGCTTCCAGGGTCTTTCTCCTTGGGCGGCAGTGGCTGTTTGAATATTGCACTAACTTCCTTGGTCAACGCCACGTAATGGTTGGCTGCTAAGCGCCTTTCTCTCGATGCCAACTCCTTGAAAAACTTACATAAGCGGGCATCGCCTTTAGAACATCTAATAAGGGAAGGTTAATGTTCACATTCTTCAATAAATTATACAACTCCATAAATTTCTTATTCTCTTTCGCTAGACGAAGTCGAATTGGGAAGGGAATTTGATCGTAACTAGTCAGATTTTCTGAGGAATCATTGAGGTCGTTAGTTGACGTAGAATTGTTCTTTTTTTCAACGCTCCCGGAACACACGGATTTGTAGATTTATGCATATGGTCGGCTCTTTTGGTTGCATCTACTTGAGGTTGGGTCTCGGCTTCTTTCTTGTCTTCCTCCTGTTCTAGCTCGATGCCGTTATCCACTACTTTTCCGCTTCTCAGMACATGAATAGCCGAGGCKTGWTCTGTTTKGCTTGGAAGAGTATTTTTCTCCTTCTTCAATGATGTCATTCAGTTTCCAATTGTCCAACCATCATCTCCAATCTTCTTAGTCCTGATGAATTTTCAAGAGTTCTTTTGGCCATTTCAGTCATCATCGTTCTAAATTCTTTCATATCATCCCGAACTTCTTTCATATCACCTTGAACTCCCTTCATTTCCTCCTGAACATGTGTGAGGCCATCTCGATTCTGAATAGTTTCGGCGACTTGGTTTTACTGCCAGACTAAAAGTTGATCAGTTGGTTGTACTTGGGCAGGAACTGGCGCCTTTGGTTGAAAATTATTAGGATCGGTTTGCGGAGGTAGGGGTACATGATTTGGATTTCCCAGGCCAAACTTAAGGGTAGGATGATTACGCAATCCAGGGTTATAGGTGTTCCCAATAGGGGGCGCATTTTGAAATGTTTGAATCGTGTGAACTCCTTCAACTCTTGTTTCTTCATATACGGCCGAGTAATCGTTCGCCAAATGTCCATTCATTCCACATTGTGCACATACCAACGGTACTTGCTTCTTTTGGCTCGGTTCCTCTACCTTCAATGCAGCTAGTCTCTTATTCACCATCTCCTGAACCATCTCTTCTATCTTCTTTTATCCTAATTTTTCAGCTATCGTCACTTCATTCATTTTCAATTGTCGAGGTCGGGAACTTGTTTGTCTAGATTTCTCACCTTTCTTCTCTAACACTCGTTTTGCCTCGATGGCTGTCAAATCTCCAAAATCTCCTCCCGCCACTATTTCAACTTCCCTTTTTCCATGATCTAACAACCCATCAAAGAAAAATTGGTTCGTCATCTCGGGGGAGTAGTTATGGTGGGGACAAGCTTGAAAAAGCGTCTTGTAATGCTCCCATGTTTCATGAAATAGCTCACCCTCCAACTGTTCAAACGTAGAAATTTGCCTACGAAGATGCCCCATGGTTTGTGCTGAATATATTGATTTAAAAACTTCTCGCTTATCATTTCCCAATCAGTCAATGATCCAGGTTCCAGGGATATTAACCACAACTTTGCCTTGTCTTTAATGCTGTAAGGGAAACAAATCATTTGTACCTCCTCCTGTTAAGGCCATTAACCACAAATCTGCCCACTTCATCAACATAGTAGTTCAAAAACGCCAAAGGATATTCATGGGTACCTCCGTGGAAAGTCGGGAGTAAATTCAATTGATGCGGTTTAATCTCTACTTCCCTTGCAGTTGGTCCAAGAACAATAGCGGACCTAAAAGGTACAACCTTCAGACGTGCCAAATCAAGCTGTCTAGGTGGTTGAGCGTGTCTCGGTGCTCTCTCTCGATGATAGGCAGCCTCATAATCTCCTTCGAAATCTTGGTCATCTAACCATTCATCTACGAACTCTCATCGAGGGACTGGTCTGTCAGAATAATCGTCAAGCACGTCCTCGTCATGTTGAGCATTCCTTCCTCTATTTCCTTGTCTTAGTTGTAATGGGGCACGATTGTTTGGTGGTTGATTGTGACCTCCAAAGTATCGCGATTCGCTTCCATAATTCCTATGTCTTCGTGTTTGAGGTAAGGGTAAATCATTGTTTATAGCGTCGAATAACTCATTATGGCCGCCTCCATGATGGGATCCATGATTAGATCGTCTCTCCATGGACTCGGGAATCTCGTCACACACAAGATTCATGTCTAAAGAAGAATCGCTCTCGGAAACTGGTTCGGGTCTTGGTCTCGTTGGATGTGTGCGGTGGATGTCGTTGAAGAATGGTGCAAGATCGAGTTGTAGTGATCGTCTACCTTGGATAAACTCAACAAGACATAAACGCACCAAGCGGCAAAATCCAAACTAAGAACACGAAAGCAAATAAATGAAGAAAATAAAATGAAATAAACAAAAATCCTTGACTCCTTATTGTTGTCCCCGGCAACAGCGCCAAAATTTTGAACCCAACTTTTGTGCACCCCAATTAAAGATATTTTAAATTAAAAACACGCAAGCTTGCTTGCAAGAGTACGAGGGCGCTTTTAGGGTGGAAAGTTGACTCGAATCGTTTCTCAAGGACAACAAATTATCGGATCTCAAATAGTTGTTCAAAAACAAGTAACCAAATACTCTTTTGGGGGGTTTTGTTTGATTTTTGATTAATAACTACGAATTTAAATTTCAAGACTTAAACTTAAAACTAATTTAATTATCCTAAATTATCAACCAAGAATTTATAAGCAATTATTTGTCCAATTTAAAAACCTAAAGTAAATTAACTGATTAATTATCTAAGAAATAACTAATTAAAATTCAAACCAATTAAGAACTCAATAATAAATCTAAAATGCAGCGGCATAAAAATCATTAAACGAACTTAGTTAATCCTAATAAATCTACGATCATGCATGAAATAATAAACTACGAAGCTAACGAAACCTTGAACCATGAAAACGAAGCAATAAAACGTAAACTAGATCGCATGAACATAATCAACCAACTCAAGTCTAAAATATCCAAGCATATAATATGAAAACTGAATTAAAACAGAGAATAAATAACGTATAAGGTTCAGCGATTTCAAAATCCGAAAGCAACTTCAAGAACAATAATTTCAAACTAATTATCTAAGCTTAAAAACTAAGGTTTAATCTAAGAAAACAAGTGAAAGGGATAGAAAACTTATTAAGCTACTGGAAAGAAGTAAGAACTTTGGCTAATCCAAAGAGAAACACTGCAAATCGGATCAGAAACGGTCAAACGGGCTCCGGAACTCGTCTTCATCGAATCTTCGATCTCCTCTTTCACCCTCGCGTTTTGGTGTTTAAATCCAACTCTAAACCCTAGGAATATGTTTTTGGTAAGTTTTTAAGCTCAAGTACACGCTTGGAACTCGGATTAATGGGTGGTTTATATAGAAATCGCGTATCTTGGGCCGCAAGTTACATAGGTCGATTACTGGGCCCGTTAATTGTAGCACTTTACGGTAAGGAGCTACCATAAGCAGCTACCGTAAACGTCTATGTTGCCTCCTTACGGTGATTTTTAAGGTAGGGTTAACGGTAAGGAGCTACCGTTAAGTTTCTTTTTTTTCTTACTTCGGGCTTTCGTTAATGGTTATAAGGTAACCGTTATAGTAGCTAGCGGTTAGTCTTCAATTCAGCTTTTATGGTCAGCGATACCGGTTGTTGAGTAACCGTTATAGTATTAGCAGTAGCAGCTAGCGGTTAGTTGTTACCGCTAGTATACCGTTATCTTCTCCTCCTTTAATTATTTTATAACAGTTCCAGTAGCATAACCGTTATAGAAAGTCGACAGCTTCAAATTCTTGCTACTTCTTTACCGGAAAGCTCGATCTTTGCCTCTCGATCATCATACTTCATCTTTTACGTGCTGAACTCTTCCGGTTAGTTAGCTATAAAGTGAAAAACCACAAATAATCACTTATTTGCATCAATCTAGATCAAAACATGGTAAAATAAGCTGGAAATACAAATATAAGAATTCAAGCTCAAACTATCCGACTTATACCAAAAACAATAATAAAAAGTAACTAAAATACTACTAAAAATCAAGATAAATCTGTGCTAATCATTCAACAGACAGTTCAGTTTGATGGGCTACAAGACGAAGATCTTAATAGCCATTTTGCAAATTTTCTCGAGATTTGTGATACTTTCAAGATCAATGTGGCCACCGATGATGTTGTTCGTCTACGAATTTTTCCCTTCTCCTTGACTGGTCGAGCCAAGCAGTGGTTGAACATGATACCTAGAGGGACCATCACGACTTTGAAGATAATGGCGGATAAGTTTCATAACAAATATTTCCCGCCTGCTAAGACTGCGAGGCTACGCAACGAAATTTCTTTATTCGCTCAAATTGACAGTGAGACTTTGTATGACACATGGGAGCACTTTAAGGAGCTCTTACGCAAGTGCCCACACCATGCGTGACCTCTTTGGATGCAAGTCCAAACCTTTTATAATGGGTTGACGAAGTTAACCCGGCAGATGATCGATGCTGCAGTGGGAGGAACGCATAACAATAAGACTCCTCAGGCCGCTCACGATTTATTTGAAGAAATGGTGATGAATGGATATCAGTGGCAACCAGCTCGAGGCAAAATGATCAAGCCAGTTGGGCTCTATAATGTAGATACGATGATAAATCTAGCGGCCCAGGTAGAAGCACCAAGTAAGAAATTTGACACATTAGCTTCACCTATCCCACCCATGCAAGCGCTTATCTACGAAGGATATGGTGGTTCACACTTGTATCAAGACTGCCCGAGCTATATACCCTCATCTGAGCAAGTTGATTTTGTGGGAAACCAAGGTCGCAATTCAAATAATTATCCGTACATCAACACGTATAATCCGGGTTGGATGCAACATTCAAATTTCTCATGGAGCAACCCATCCCAATTGAGGACTAACTAGGCCCCTGGCTTTCAGCAGCAGCAGCATCCACGAAAACCCAATTTGAAAGAATTGATGATGAATTTTATTCAAACAACTGAAGCCCGTTTCACCTCCACTAAAACATCTCTGAGAAATCAAGAAGCTTCTTTTCGTAACTTGGAGGTCCGAATTGGACAAATTGCAAAGATTGTCGCCAAAATGCCACAAGGGAGCTTGCCTAGTAACAGCGAGCTAAACCCAAAAGAATATGTTAATGTTATTACCCTCAACAGTGTTAGGCATTTAGAGGATCCACATTTGAGAAGGAATGAAGTCGTAACTCTTAAAACCATCACCGATGAGGAGCACCCACGCGAGGAGCCGAAGAAGGCTGTGCCCGAGTACAAGCCAAAAGTTCCTTATCCAAGTTGAATCTACGAGGAGAAGAAGGGGGACCAATTTGGTAAATTTCTTGACTTTTTAAACAATCGCATATTAACATTTCGCTTGTTGAGACTCTTTCGCAGATGCTCAAGTATGCAAAGTTTTTGAAGGGCCTCCTTTCAAATAAGAAGAAGCTTGAGGAGTTATATATGGTGCAACTGAACGAGGAGTGCTCCACCATCGTACAAAATAATATACCATAAAAGCTTCGAGATCCAGGGAGTTTTACTATATCTTGTCATATTGGTAGTGTATCTATTGATCGAGAACCGGCGGATTTAGGGGAGAGTGTTAATTTGATACCTTATGAATTGTTTAATAGTTTATGATTAGGTGAACCTAAGCCTACTAAAATGAGTTTGCAATTGGATGATAGGGATATTAAACATCTTATGGGTATTATAGAAGATATACTTGTCAAAGTGGGTAAATTTATTTTTCCATTTGACTTCGTAATTCTTGACATGCCCACTAATGTAGAGGTATCCTTGATTTTAGTACGTCCTTTCTTAGCTACTGCTAGAGCAATTATTGATGTGCATGATGGGATATTGACTTTGAGAGTTGAGGATGAACAAGTAGTTTTTAAGATATCTAATACTCTTGCTATGTATGATGCTTTTTTTTCTATCGAATGCTTTGATAATTTTTCACAGGAAATGGCTCCAACCGAGTCGAGCGAGAAGTCTAAGTAGAGAGACAAGAGTCACTATTATGAGAAGATTGAGAAATTAAGAAAGTTCCAACCAGGGGACTTGGCGCTATTATCTCCTATTGGATCATTTTTTTCCCCCATGAAGCTGAGATCAGGGTGTAAAAGTTTGTTAATTGTGACTAAGGTGTTTTCTTGTGGGACTGTAGAGGTTTCAAACAAAGACCACGGTATTTCGAAGTGAATGGGCATTTCTTGAAGCATTTTCATGGTGGGGGAGTTGAGGAGAGCCCAAGAGATTTCAAGTCTTTGGGCAATCCTACGTGAGGCCTTACCATTTATAATGTAGCTAATTGGCTATAAATAAGCGTTTATCGGGAGGCAACCCGGTGTTTTACGTTCTTTTTGTTATCTTTTTTCTTTATGAGTAGTTTTACTAGTTTGTCTTGGTGATATCTTCGACGTTTTGTGTAGGTTGATTCACATTGAGATGTATTTTCACAAACGTGGGTGAGAGATGTTGAGTTTTTCATCAAGCTACCATGATCGCACGCTTACGCGCTCTACAACACCAATTTCAGCCACCTCGGAAACCTTTTGTCACCATTGTGAAAAGGTGATTTTGTTTCTTTTTATTTATTTATTTTTCATCTATTTTGTGTCTTTTGGTTCCTGTGTTTTGTTGTTCAACTTTCGATTCTTCCATTGGGGCCAATGTAAACTTTTAAGTTGGGGGTGCTTGTGTCTTTTGTTTTATGTTCAGTGTTTCTAGTTCATGCATATTTAGTTGGGAGACATCACCTTTCTATGATGCAAAATACTTTTACTAAGTTAATTTGAAAAGTTTTGATTATATTTATATTTATAAAAGTATATCTTTCTAAAACAAAAACCAATATATATATTAAATATAGGGCAATGTTGGGATTCGACATGTGTAACCCAATTGTTAGTGAGATTTGAGTCTATGAGCATACATTACAAATTATGCTTCTAGAACTTCCACGGTTATACACGCCGTATGTTTGGAAGCCATATGTGGGTACGATTAAGCCATTTGTTATTAGCCTTTTTCTTGCATAAGCATACCTTACATTATCCATTAGTAAACCAATTTTGAGCCTAGGCCATTTTCTTTGATTATAACCCGCATTACAAGTCATAATAACCATTCTTTGATTTCCCCTGTTTGAACCTTGCGTGGTTATGTATTTGATGTCGCGCTAGTCGTTTAGTATTCTCTTAGTTTTTTTTTTAGTTAGTTCGTTATAGTCGAGTGGTGAGTAATTTTCGCATGTCATGTGGATAACTCGAGTTCGTTCTCCAATTACATGTATTTTTTATTTTCATTCGGCAAGAAAAGAAAATAAAAGAAGAAAAGAAAAAAAACAAAAAGAAAAGAAAAAAAAATTTAGAAAAGAAAAGGACTAAAAAAGAAGAGTAAAATAAAAGAAGAAGTTATTATTTTTATTTTATTTTTTGAAAAAAGAACAAGTGATTGAGGTGTTATGTATTTTTTAGTTCATAGATTATTGTGTTTTGCTTATTGTTTTTAACCGTTATTTTTATTTATTTATTTTTATTTTTTAGAAGGTGTCTTTGCGTGTTTCTTCGATTCTTTTAAACTTATATAAATTCCCTTTACCCACCCTCTGCCCTACAACCCGTTATCCCTTGGCATCCATGACTTTCAACTCATTTTTAGTTAAAATCGGCGTGATTTACGTGCAAGCCTATGTGCACAATGTTACGGTATTTTGTGGCTTGAGATCTCTATATACATAATTGCTTATACACGTGAGTGGAATGAGTGATCTCGTGAGGACTTGTTGGTTCACTTCATTGTTCGTTAACTTGATTATTGAGAATTGACTTGTTGTGTTAATTTATTATTATTATTATTATTATTATTATTATTATTATTATTATTATTATTATTATTATTATTATTATTATTATTATTATTATTATTCACATGCTTACTTCTTGACTTCATGGTTAATGAAGTGATTGTAGTTGTTGAGGATGTGGTCTTCCTTTAGGTTGTCGTTGTGTTTTTTTCTATTTTAGAATATTTTGCTCGAGGACGAGCAAACGTCTAAATTTGAGATAGTTTGATAATCATCACTTCATGAATATTTTTAGTACTTTTTATATGTTTAAAATAAAGTTATTTGTGTGTCTTTTGGTAGTTATTTTGGTGTTTCTTGCTCATTTCACTTTCGGGTTATATTTGCGTAGGAGCGTTGAAGAGGAGCGAATTTGGGTGAATTTAGAGGGCAATGATAGTCGTGTATACAAGAGAATGATTCAAGGGGATGAAACGTGAAGTATAAATGCACAAACGAAGTTAAAATATCAAGAAATCAAGGAAAACATGCCTTGGGCGTGTTTTAAAACACGCCCATGTTTCATATCGCAAAGGAAAATTAAAAAAAGAAGAGTCCAGGAGAAAATATGACCCGGCCGTGTTTTTAAACATGGCCGTGTTTTTTACCGGATGGCCAATTTTGGAAAACATGACTAGGGCGTGTTTTTGCAATTCTGGCCGTGATTTCGTCCTGCTGGCCATGTTTCTGACCGAATAGTGCGATTTTATAGTTTTGGGGCCCATTTTCTCTATTTTTTAAAGGGCTGTTAGGAAAAACACTTATGGAACTATAAATAAGAGCCCTAGGTTATTTTTTAACATAATTTTGGAGGCTAGAAGACTATAACAACAAGAAAGAAAAGTAAGAGAAGAGATTGAAGAAGTTCTTGAATAAAACCTTATAAATACTTCGAAGACTCACTAGGGAAGTCATTTTATCTTTGATCTGAAAAATAAAACTTGTAAACTTGATTTTTCCTTTCTTGGATTTATCTTTTTACACTTCTTTTGATTTAATTCAATCATGAACTAAACTTCCTATGTGTTTGGATTGAGATGAACCCTAAATTTAACTTGTGATTGGGTAATGGTTGATTTATATTATTTTATACTTTTCATTCGATTTTCTAGTGATTTTTATCAATTTTCTCAACTCGATAATTACGGTTTATTGATTTGGGTTTGTTCTTTACTTTTAATCAAACGAAACGAAGTAGAGTAAGAACACACACAAGTAGAAGGAGCTGGATGCAATCTTAGATATAGGACGACATAAATCCTCCGGGTTAGGTGAAACCTAATAGGGAAATTCAATTGCTCGCATTGCTATCTTGGGGTCTTAATTAGGAAGAGATTCCGATTAATCAACTCGAGGTTAGGATTAATTCACTCGAAACTCGAGGTTTTAATTAAAATAGAGAATTTCTACGGTCTTTGAAAGCGTGAAATAATATGTGGGTTTAGTAGTACTTAAGGGAATATGATGATTTATTTGGATATAATTACAAGGTGAATATAGGGGGATTCTACATTCAAACACATTCTTCTCACATACTCATTTTTCAAAAACAACTTCTAGATTTTCGTCTTGTTTCATCACTTGTTTAGTTTATTTACATATTTTTAGTTAAGTAGATTGTTTAAATAACCTTTTCGGTGGGTTAAATAATTAAAAGATGTTTAGTACTAATAATCACAATTCCCTCACGGGTTTTTCTTTATAGCTGTCACTTGTTCTTATGCTCTATGTTAGGTATGAATTATCCTCCATATTCGGTATGAATATGTGCATTTCTAGCCATATGGGTTATTCGATCTGCTTTTTATTAATCAAAGTTTTTCGATTATGTATGTATTGCTCAATAATCTTAAAACAGAATCGATTTTATGGATCTGTTAATTCGTAGATTACTGATTTGGTATCAGTTAAATCAATTTTTAGTAATATTTCATACATATTTGTTATTATCTTAAGCAATTACATACAAATTTGTTTGGAATATTTCACATGTGTAGATTTTCTTCACATTGCTTTTTTTTTTCTGAGATAAATTTTAGATTCTCTTCCATTTGGGGATATATGCTTGGTGAATCTGCATATTGGTTGACAATATGTAAGCAAAGCCACCAAAAGATAAAATGGAAAAACATGAAAACACAAACAATGAGTAGATTGCTTTTTTATTTTCTCTCTCTCGCCTCTCCAGTGCAATCTAATTCAGTGGGTTATATATTTTTTTTGTCAAATCTGATATGTACTGCTTCTACTCGACACTTCTGATCCCTTATGTTCATATGAGATCCAATTGCTTTTTGTCAAGAGAGAAACTAAGGATGGATCTACTCATTTAATTTGTTAAATTCTCAATCGGTGTTATTCAACTTAAAAATGTTGCTTCTAAAAGGTAAAATATACCAGAATTTGTTTGCTCTCATTTTCTATTTCTTCTTTGTTTGCTTTTGTTATTGGAAACACTAAATTTGTGTGATTCTTGATGAATCTTGATTTGAAGATAATTTGCTAAATTGTTTAATAATTGTGCATATCGCTGCGAATTCGCATTTCACGCGGAATTAATTATTTCATAAATCATTGAAATATTGAGTATTACAATTTGTGTTTCACTAAATAATTACTGCTTCAACCCTTCCTTTTGATGATGTCAATGCTTGATCAAATATGTGGTTTCTTGTGGTCTAACTATTGTGAAAATATTTGGTGTGAGCATAAGCGATTTTTGGAATTTAGTTGCAAGTGATGTATTAATTCAGTTAATTAGTTGAATATCTATTTTTTTTATTCATCGTTTGGTAATTAATCAACTGAATTATATACACATTTTGAAGATTGTTGTATTTTCGTAATCTTAAAAATAGTTTTTCAATTATTATAATATTCCCTTTATCCTGAATACGAGATATCACATTTTCCCAATCTTTGTCAATTTATAGTATATTAAATTTTACGATAATTATATTTATGAACAAATATATTTCATGGGTCAATTATGGACCTTAGATCTAATTTAATGGATGGATCAAGTTTTTTTTGTATTTCCTTATTTATTTAAAAGCATTAGGATTGTATAATAAAAGTACTTTATATAACTAAAAATATTAAACAATCACTGTGATTATAAAATAAAAGCACTGCTGTTATATAATAAAAGCACTAGTTCGCAGGTTCGCATATAATGACATGGTTC
>BMAC01001222.1:22513-64380 GCA_014905375.1 Phtheirospermum japonicum
TGTTAGAAGAGTTTAGTGGGTGTTAAGTATATCAACGGGTTCATGGCTTGGTATTATCGGAATTCAATTTCGATTGAAGGATTCAATGTGTTTCAATATTTGAAAAGTAAAGGAAAATGAAAATAAAGCAATTAACTATCTAAACTATCCTAGAAATAGAAATAGAAAGTTGGTCGGATGCCTCGTCGGATGCCTCAAATAGAAAATGCAAAGCAATAATGAAAATAAGCAAGAAAATGAAATGTTTCACCAAGTACAAGCATGCAAGAACAAGGTAAAACTATGCATAAAATCCTAAATAATGCAAATAAGCAAAAATTGAAAGCATGAATGGAAAGAGCAATGGAAATTGACGTCAAAGTTTAAAATCTTTACAAAAAACAACAAGCAACAAAGAGTAGATTTAGGATTTAAGCATGAAACAAAGTATGAAAATAAATTGTGTAAGAAGTGGTCCTTCCACATTAATTACATATATGCTGAGTTGATGTACGAAATGTTTATGCAATTACAAAAATTATTCCTTTGTCTCGTCATTATCTTGCTACCTCTCTTTCTCTTTCCTTGCTCTCCAAGTTCTAATCCTCTTCCTTAGATCTTAGTTCTAACTTACAAAAAATATACAGAAAGAAATATAAAAAAATTACAAACCACCCCCAAAACACTACAATTGGTACCAGAGCAGCCGATCCTCAGATATGGCTTAGGTCACACGTTTTAAAGACCTGCAGGAGGCTCAAAAAAGGCTGGACCAAGTGCTACAAGCTGAATCCCAGAAAAGGGAGGCCTCAGAACTGAAGCTGCAAGAACAAATTGCAGACAACAACTCAGAAATACAGTCCAAAATTTCCAATATCAGAGCAGATATACAGGAACAAACACAAATCATGAATCAAAAATTGGAACACCTCACTGCTGCACTGGCCACAATCCAGATGCAGCTCTTGAATCCAGAAAAAGGAAAAAACCAGTCTGAAGGGGATTCTATTCTGGGAAGACCTTTTTCRACACCTGCAACCAACACAGAATACAMATCACCCACAYCAAARAAGAATAAACAACASCTGGAGTATTCAGGTAACCATACAACAAGCCCACTACCCAGAATCYATTTTCCRCATTTTGATGGGACACAGCCTAGGTCATGGATGCTAAAATGCAATGGGTATRTTAAGTTGGTTCCATWTARTACTYATTCCCAGAAAATAACCCTAGCTTCTATGCACTTTGAGGGTAAAGCAGCACAATGGTTTCAGAATTTCAACAATCAACAAGGAGAGTTGTCCTGGGCTCAGTTTTTAGATGTTATATCTGCTAGGTTTGAGCAATTGAAGGAGGCCAAAATAATTGCAGAGTTCAATAAACTCAAGCATACAYGATCATATATGGACTATGTTMAWAAATTTGAGGAACTAAAAGCCTGCATGCTAACCCTAAATCCTGGTTATTCTGYAGAATACTTTATAGCCAGCTTTATAAGTGGCTTGACAGAGGAGGTACAGGKTTTCATTACCATGTTTGCACCCAARAACRTGCAYCAAGCCATAGAACTTGGCAGGAATCAGCTAATCACTTTGGAAMCTATCACAAAGAAGTTGAGAGGAACCACAAGATACACAAGTTACACACCACATAAGAACARTGATACTATAAACCAGAGCACACCAAGACCAAKCAATCAGTACAATCCTAAGACTCCTACKAAGTTTCTTACAACTGGAGAAATGGRAGCCAGGAGGGAGAAGGGGTTATGRTATAATTGRGATGAYAAGTTCTCACCAGGTCACAGATGCAAAAACAGGATCAGTTACATGATCATGACTGAGGAAGAAGAATTAACATACCTAAACTCTGAAGAGCTCAAACCACCTGARCAYTTAGATGACATGGAGGAGATTCAAATGTCTGTACATGTAATCACAGGGGAAGAGGGGATCACTACTATGAGGGTGTTTGYTCAGAAAMGGAAGCATAGGTTYCATATCTTGATTGACTCAGGGAGCACCTTGAGTTTTATTCAAGAGAGAACAGCAAAGGAACTGGGATGCAAACTTAGTTCACTTAATCCTATCTTGGTCAAGGTGGCAAATGGCCAGAAWATGGTMAGTAGTCAGGGAGTTGATGATTTTGAATGGGAAATGCAYGMRKAGCTTTTTAGGTACTCCCTGAGGTTATTACAGAGTGAGGGATATGACATGATTTTAGGAGGGGATTGGCTCAAGTCATGCACTCCCATAGAGTTGGATTATACTAAAATGACAGTCACAGTTAATTTAAAAGGACAGAGGATCAAGATTCAAGCAATTACAACCATGCAGAATGCAAATTAATTTCAGGACCTTCATTGTATAAGATGGTGCATGAGGACAATGGTGATCAGATTGAAGAGCTTTACTGGATGACTATGGACAAACCAGATCAAGAACCCAACCTTGAGCTAACAGATCTACTAAGGAATTTCCAAGATGTTTTTGAGGAACCCACAGGTCTACCCCCAGTCAAAGGAATTGAACATCAAATTATCTTGAAACCAGATAGCCTTCCAAAACATCAGTACCCCTACAGGACTACACACAGTCATAAGGAAGAGATTGAGAGATTGGTTAAAGGTATGCTAGAGGCTGGGATCATACAGGAGAGTAAGAGTCCTTTTGCATCCGCAGTGATTTTAGTTAGAAAGAAGGATGCTACATGGAGGCTATGTGTGGACTACAGGTACCTGAATGGACTGACCATCAAACATGACTACCCTATTCCTATAATTGATGAACTACTGGATGAGCTACATGGAACCAGGTATTTTTCCAAAATTGACTTGAGGAGTGGTTATTTCCAGATCTTAATGAAACCTGAGCACAGGTTCCTAACAACTTTTAGTACTCATAATGGCCATTATGAATTTCTGGTTATGCCCTTTGGATTATGTAATGCTCCTGCAACATTCCAGTCACTTATGAATAGGGTTTTTAGAGAGCAGCTGAAGAAAAGTGTTCTAGTATTTTTTGATGATATTCTGGTGTATAACAAAACATGGGGAGAGCACCTGGAGCACTTAGAGGAAGTATTGACCCTACTGAGAAGTAACAAACTCTATGCCAAGGAGAGTAAGTGCAGTTTTGGGAAGCAGGAGGTTGAATATCTGGGACATATCATCTCACAGCTAGGAGTGTCTACTGACCCTAAGAAGATAACCAGTATGGTAACCTGGCCTAATCCTAAAACCATTAAACAGCTGAGGGGGTTTCTAGGGTTGACAGGGTATTACAYAAAGTTCATTYAGGGATATGGGATTRTGAGTAGGCCCCTGACTAACCTTTTGAAGAAAGACAAATTCAGCTGGAATCAGGAAGCTCAGCAGGCATTTGACAATCTAAAGAAGGCAKTGGTCACAGCTCCAGTGTTYGCATTYCCAGATTTTTCCAAGRAGTTTGTACTAGAAACTGATGCTAGTGGAGTAGGGATAGGTGCTGTGCTGATGCAAYAAGGAAAGRCCTTGGCCTACATGAGCAAGATGTTGTGCACAAGGAACCAAGGCTTGTCAGTTTATGAAAGGGAGTTTTTGGCTGTGCTTATGGCAGTGCAAAGGTGGAAGCATTATTTACATGGACACAAATTTGTGATAAGGACTGATCAACAYGCACTAAAGTATTTGTTGGATCAAAAGGTGATGACCCCAGTCCAYCAMAAATGGATTACTAAGKTYCTAGGGTTYGATTATGAAATCCAKTACAGAAAAGGGCAAGAAAATAGAGCAGRTGATGCTCTATCTAGGAGGGGAYCAGATGAATTGGAATGTTTGGCTATTACTACCATCAATCCAAGTTGGGTGAAGGAGGTAGCCCAAAGCTACACCAATGATGATCTATTTCAGGCAATTTTYTCAGCTAAATCTATTGACTCTACTACTTACCCAGAATACACCATTGTTGGGGATCTCATCAGATACAAGAACAGACTGTGTGTGGGGAAGGGGAATGATCTCAGGAGTGTAATCTTGACAAATATGCATAACTCAGCTTATGGGGGCCATTKAGGGATYCAAGGTACATACATGAGGATGAAAAGGKATTTCTATTGGCCTAAYATGAAGGCTGACACAATTCAATGGGTCAAGGAGTGTGAGGTGTGCCAAAGGAACAAACAAGACCAAGGACCATATCCAGGGTTGCTACAACCCTTGCCTATTKCAGAYCAAGCATGGAGTCACATTTCCATGGACTTTATTGAAGGGTTACCAAGGTCACAGGGAAAGGATGTTATTTTGGTTGTAGTTGACAGATTAACCAAGTATGCCCACTTTTCTGCCCTATCCCATCCCTACACYGCTCTTACAGTTYCTAATCAATTTTTAGACAVCATTTACAAATTACATGGTCTACCTTTACACATTGTGTCAGATAGGGATAAAATTTTCASAWGTAGTTTTRGGAAGGAGCTATTCAGGTTATTAGGGGTTCAATTAAACATGACCACTGCCTATCACCCCCAATCTGATGGTCAAACAGAAAGGGTAAACRAGTGTTTAGAAAATTACTTGAGGTGCATGGTGCACCACAATCCTAAGGGATGGATCAAATGGCTGGCCTTAGCTGAACACTGGTATAACACCAATTATCACAGCAGTTTAAAAACAACACATTTTGAGGCATTATATGGCTACCCCCCACCCCTTGCGATGGTGGGGCAATTTTTGGAAGGATGGAACGAAGAGGCAAAACAAATGATATTACAGAGGGAGGCTGCTAAAAGGGTCATTAGGGAGAATTTAGCACAGGCTCAACACAGAATGAAAATGCATGCAGATAAGAGCAGACAGGAATGAAATTTCGAAACTGGGGATCAGGTTTTTCTCAAATTGCAGCCTTTTAGGCAAAATTCTGTTTCACTCAGAAAGAATTTAAAACTCTCTTCTAAATACTATGGGCCTTACACAACTTTGGAGAGGGTTGGAAGAGTTGCTTACCGGTTAGAGTTGCCGGAGGGTTCGCGTATCCATCCGGTGTTCCACGTGTCCCTACTCAAACCCCGCCCAGGGCCACAAACATCTGTCATCGTTGATCTGCCTATCACCACTTCTGATGGAGAATTCACGGTTGCTCCGATTGCAATTTTGGACTCCAAGAACATTCACCGTCGAGAAATTCCTATCTCACAGGTCTTGGTATAGTGGACAAACACTAACCCTCACGAATCTACTTGGGAGGATGTCAAATTTATTAAAAAGAAATTCCCGAAATTTGATCCTTGGGGTCAAGGATCGTTTGATGGAGGGAGTATTGTCATGATCAGAGTGCTATCTGAAGGAGGAATTGGAAAAAGGGGAGGTTCTAACCCTAATTGGAACGGGGAGGGAGAGAAAAATTGGGACTTTGGGACAAAAGAGGGTAATTGCGACGTGTTGGAACCGGAAGAAGCTTTACCCGACCCGTGCAAGCTGGAGCAAGAAAAGGAAGCGGGCAAAAACATTAATGATGGGCCGATCTAGTGAGAATGGGCTGCAAACAATTAATTAAGGGAGTTGCTTTAAATTGTTAGAATTGGGCCCAAGTCCTTAAGATATTTAATGGGTAGGAAAGTAATTGTGTAAGAAGTGGTCCTTCCACATTAATTACATATATGCTGAGTTGATGTACGAAATGTTTATGCAATTACAAAAATTATTCCTTTGTCTCTTCATTATCTTGCTATCTCTCTTCCTCTTTCCTTGCTCTCCAAGTTATAATCCTCTTCCTCAGATCTTAGTTCTAACTTACAGAAAATATACAGAAAGAAATACAAAAAATTACAAACCACCCCCAAAACACTACAACATTCTGCTAATCTTGTGCCAACTAGAATTGATCTTCTCTCCAAATTTTTTTTGACTCAATGGAGCATCTACCAATTCATTTATTATATGTAGCTGGTCTGATGTAGTATAGATGGATGTACCCATTCGAGAGATATCTTCCCAAAGTAAACAACAATGTGATGAACAAGACAAGTGTTGAAGGGTCGATAGCAAATGCATATATAGATGAAGAGGAATTAACTTTTAGTTCATACTATTTGAAGATTGCGTACTAACTAAAATAACAACTTTGCCTAAAAATGATGACGGTTGGGATGATGCAGATGGCGATGATGAAGTTCTCTCGGTGTTAAAAAACTTGGTGAAACATTCAGAACAAAGGGAAAAGTATCCTGAATGAACCATAAACGCCGCAAGGATATATGTATTTTGAAATGCGATAAGGTGCAGGAATATGTTAAGTACGGATTCTCTTTTTAAATTTGTAAGTAAATGCATATATAATATACTAAAACTTATATACTCACTTTTTCAAAAAATGATTTAGTATTTACAAGGAGAGCATCCAACGTCTCCAACCAAACATTACATATGATAGACTTAACGAGAAATTGAAAAATGAATTTGACAATCAGTTCAAACTTTACACAAGCTCCTCAATACCGATATGCATGTCATTTAACTACCATGTGTACTTATCAAATATATTTCCTAAATTAAGAATAAACTTTCAACTTTATAGGCTAGACATCCTTCGAACAATGTTATCGACGTGAACATTAGCCTACTAGAGGGTCCATCACAATATGTGAGAATGTATACTGGCTATAAGATAAATAATTATAAGTTTCACCCAATCAACCACAGATCTAGTAAATCAACTTTGAGCAGTGGAGTTTGTATTAAAGGATCAAGCTACAAGCAACTGAGTATGATTATTACGATCATCTCATTGAAATTACGAAACTCGAATACACAAGGCGAATGGAGGAAAATACACTATTATTCAAATGCGACTGGTTTGATCTAACTTTACAGGAACAAAACTCAATCTTCATTATAAGCTTGTTGATATCAATCATAAGTGTAAATTCAACTGATATAAACCTTTTGTACTTGTTGCCCAAGCTATACAAGTTTACTATTATGCATACCAAAGTTTAAAATGAAACAATTTGAACTGGTGGACAACGTGTAAAATCAAGGCAAGATCAAATGTTGAGTTCATCGAATCTCTAATTGAACCACCCCATTGACAACGACATGGATGAACTTGGTAACGAGGTAGATATTGATACAGAACCAGAGTTACTCACCGATTAAGATACAAATGAGGATATAGATGAAGATGAGTTTGGTGATAACTTTAATAGTGAAAGTGTTAATTCAGATGACTAGTTTAATAGGGAAAATGATGGGGTTGAAATATGTGTAAACTGATCGTAATATAAAATGCTCTTATCTTAACAAAATTATTTGTACTTGGATCTTTTAAATTGGTCGTATTACTAAATGCCCATATTTTAACTTTTGGATATAATCGTGTTTTGTAAAATGCTTGTATTATATGTATTTTTATCAAATGCCGAGGGGTTGTGGATGCGGTTCCTTTCTCGATTGTTCAGATCCGATGTCATCCTCTACGACACCTCAGACTCACTTACCAGATTATGAGGATGACTATCTTAATACAAAGCTTACATGAACTCCACTAGATGTAGATATGGCTGCACACACATCATCCGACACCGGTACATCTCGATAGATGTCGGCCCCACCAGATAGGCGACACTTGGCTTATCTCGTCGGGGATAAGTAGTAAGTAAATTAATAATTATAAAATTCTAATCATTATTTTTTATTAAATAATATTTTTAACCATAAATACAATTACAATCTCCATACTAGGTTGGTTAAATGGACCAATGTCTACCGAGACATCATGGAGAAGGAACTTCATCCCATCGGGTTGCAGTTTAAGGCGATCCCTAATACACAATGTCATTTTTGGTAGGACATGTTTCAGGTAACTAATTTATTCATATGTAAATATATTAATGTAACCCGAGAGTCATATATCAAGTGAATTATAATTATTTTATTTTGTAGGTTCATTTTTATTGGGAGACGAAACTGTACTGTAATGCTGATGTGATGAAGTCATTTTTCAAGGGGATGGCGAACAAGTATGGGAAGCGATTGAACGAATATAAATAGACTCGCGATAGGACTGGAAAGAAGCCGTAGTTCACTGACATGGACAACTGGAGGGGAGTGGAGTTTTTTTGGGTGCGGGTATTGACACCCCAAAATCTAATGAGTTCACCCCATGTTTTAAACTTAAAGTACTCTAATGAAATTCTCGAAGATTGTGTTTATGTCTAGACTAAAATTTAAAACATATGTTTATTGGTCGAACTTTTAATTCTAACATGTGTAAAATATGGGGTGCAATATGTTCGAATTTAAATTTTGAACACAATATTCGAAAACTTTATTCGAACACCCTGAATTTTAAAATATGGTGTGAACTCATAAAAATCGGGGTGTTAATATTCGTGCCCTATTTATTTTCTTTTTATTAAATTATAATTTTTTTAATATTATAAATAATTAATAATTTTATTATATCTAGCACGTATCTCAACTAGGGCATGGAATGTAGAGTGAGATAAGCCCAAAAATAATAAGAGGTTTAACAAGTGCAACACTAATAGACGGAGCAAGCTTGCTGGCATGGGTACAAAAATGTCTAAGCACAACGAGGGGTCTAGATCTGCGATTAATTATTCTTATAATATTATAAGTAACTTTAAATCGTAATACATTACTTATTTAATTATTTAATATTAACTATTTAATAATTTCCTTGAATACAAGAACGGGAGATGAGTCAGACAGTCACTACGTATAAGCTTATTGTAGACACGCACAAGAAAATCAACGACACGTGTGTTGATATGAGATATAGTACTACCGATGTAAGTATCTTTTATGCTAAACAGTTATAAATTAACTTGTTTTTTGGTTTATATATAGATGTAGAATTTACTAACAGTTTGCATTTGAGGAGGAGTAGTAGATAACGAGGTTTATCCTGACCTTATTTATATCGATGCCGTCGGGTCAAGTAATGCCAAATAATACGGCATCGACTGCTTTGGAAAGCTGGAGGATACTACAAAGGGTTTTAGGGGCAACGCTTATTCCCCTTCCTAGTACGACATGACTAGCAGGAGAGCTAGAGGCCATGAGACGAGCTCAGAAAGCGATGGAAGATAAGTAAAACATGTTTCAGTGCTTGCGTGTGTAGTGGGAGTTGGAACTCGAGGACCGACTGAATGCGGAACGTGGGAAGCATGAGTAGGAACTCGATGCACGAATGAATGCGAGAATGGCCAAGATTTTAGCTCAATTTTAGTGAGAATACCGAGGACAATTTAATTCAAAGGCAGGTGATTTACCGAAAAATTCACCAAGGGATTTATCCCATGATATCCTTTACCGATGAGGGTTTTATCGAAGGCATTTCCCCCGGTAAATCTCTCGATAAACTGAATACCAAGGGATTTTTGATAATTACAAGTAACTTTCTCCTTGATAAAACACTTCTTTTTAAAGTGAAACTTTAACCATCTTATTTTCAAAATAATATTTAATATCTTATAAGGTATATAAGCGTATAATCACTTTTAAATAAATTTAGCCAAACACCATCTCGTTAATCTCTTTTTATATTCACTCGGTTATGATCTATACAACGTCTTATATATTCATGCATTAGGTAAAATAACTCTATAACTAACTCAACGACTAACCAAAATTAACCATAACTAACTCAGTAACCATCTCGTTCATCTCTTTTTATATTCACTCGGTTATGATCTATACAACGTCTTATATATTCATGCATTAGGTAAAATAACTCTATAACTAACTCAACAACTAACCAAAATTAACCATAACTAACTCAGTACTAACTGATTACATCTCACCTAACACAATTTAATAGTAAGTCTAAATACGGACCAAAAGTAACAATTTAGAATAATAAAACAAATAAAAATAATTAAATTTAAACTACTTATATAAGGTACTCTAGCATAAGTAGTACTATAACAAGTAATGTGGAATTGTAACAATTTCAAATTATTTATTATGATAGTTTAAACCTCAATTTTTAACCAATCTCATTTCTTTTTGCCTTTTTAACCAGATACGTATATGACAAGTATGGATCCATTTTATTTAGGCAAATATTTTTATGAAACCGATTTCACATTATGAGATCACTTTTTACTTGCCCAATCATTTGATCTACTGTTCAATCGTGTACGGGGTAGTGGGTGGGGCTCCGAATCTGTTTAAGTAAATGATAAAAATGGTCTCATAATGTTATATCGATCTCACAAGAGACCTACTCTTTTATAGGCAACACTCTTGTTAGGCCGAACTAACGGATCATTCGTTAAATCAAAATTTCATATTAATACATTATGGTGCAAAAACTAAAACATTATAATAAAAAATCAATACATCTGGTACAAAAATATTACAGTACAAAAACCAATACATCATAGCACGGGTCAGAGATTTATGAAAAACTAATACTTTAAAGTACAAAAACCAATACATCACAATACAAAAACTAATACATTATAATATCGGGTCAGATGGTCTAACGGGTCATGACCCGTTAATCTGACCTAACACAAGTGTTTGCCCTCTTTTATTTATCTATGTGCTTACATAACCAACAAAAGTGTAAATAAATTAGCAGCAAATAAAACTATACGTTACAATGATTAACGATTCTAATATATTTTGGCAAAACCTCATATGTGGCGATCACACGTACTCTTTACTGTGTGACACACCCCAAACTCGCCCCAAACTTGCATCCATCCCAACAATTCGGATCCCAAGACAAAAACCAATGAAAAAAACAAACGCAGCAATTATCCCATCTTTTTCTTTATTTTCTCACTCTAACCCAACCTAAACCCTAGACAAAAGTTTTAGCCAAACTCGTCGCCCCTCCGCCGTGCAGGATCTCAACCTCTCCATCCATCTTTTCCCGCTTCATTTCGATTTCTCCTGACCACCTAAAAAAAACTATCACATACGCAAAGTTAGCTATCAGAGTTTGCGATACTACCACCTGTCACCGTCGGGACATTAATCTTGTATCTAACTATATCTCCCAATCTTGTCTCGAAGGTTCGTCATTATACTTTTATTCAGCCTTAAGGGTTTAGGTTTGTAAAAGGACTCTTTTGGCTTGGAAGTATATGTAGTGTTCAAATTTCCATGCAAAATATTAAAAGATGAATAAATATCTATCACCAAGATGCAAGATAATTAATATTGGGACAATGTTACAATAATCACCTCGAAGTAATTTAGCCTAATTATAACAAAATAATTATTTATTTTTAAATGATAACTGGATTTTTTTAATTAGATGGAACCTCCTAGGTAGTTCCAATAGTTATTCCTAAAATACTTGTCTTTATATAATTTAATAAAAATGTAATTACCTTTATCATGTTGATGTTGAAATTACCGAAAGTAGGCAGAGCACTACTCATTGAGCTATATTTTTTGCTATTGTGTGATGTTAATTTAGAGTTTGCATATATCTATATATCTATTTTAAATAGAGAAATTTGAACTAATTGATATTGATTTGAGCTTGTATAAGGAATCTTGCACCTTGCTTTAGTTGATAGGTTTATTATTTTTTCTAATCTAATTTTACTTCAACTCCTCAGTCGTCTTGTTAAAGAAAATCTTGGACTTTTTTCGAATTGACCCTCACGAGGCCGAGGTTATTATACGCATAGTGCAAAAAGTCCTAGTTTTCAATGCAAAAGTGACACTCTTAAGTGGAAAAGTGGCACATGATATAATTTGTAAAAGTGATAGTTTTTGATAAAAAAAAAAGTAATGTATTAATTAAAAAAAATGATTTAAATTCTTGATTACAATATAATGTAAAGTGGAACTTATAAGTTAAATGCTAACTTTATTAATATAATTTTTAAATCGACCTTTTATTTTAACAAAAAGTGACACTTTTCGGTCACAAAATGACACAATTTGGTGCAAATGTGACAGCTTTTTTGCATAATAAATAAACAAGATAACATTTGCAGTTAAAATTCATTATGCTATTTATTTCATGACAGAACTACTAGCATTAACATCCAAAACAACAATAGCAATAACAATGATTTTTCAGTTATAATTTCATAGCATAAGATACAAACATTACCATCCAAAATAATATTTTCACATAAAAACAACATATATTTTCTTACATAAAAAGATCCTTACCTAACACTACTTTATGGGTTTCTTATTCCTCTCAACTCTGTGTCCGCCTTCTTCTATTCTTCGATCTTCTTCTTTAAACTATCCATCATTGATTTTTGCAAGTTTTTTTTTTTTTTTTTTTTTTTTTTTGCATCTTTCTCTAGTTGATCCTTCACCGGCCCACAAGTCCTTATGTTGACAACAACCTACTTATATCCCATCTGACAATAGAACATAGTCATTCACAAATTCATAACTTGAATAACAATAAATAAACCAGAATATCGATTAACATTCAACATAAAAGATGAAAATCAAAGCAAAAAGTTTTAAACTAAGAACTTGATGTAACTTTGACATTTATTTTACTTTTCATTATTCCAATTTCCAACCATAGTTACTTGAGTTATAATAACTATTCGAAGTTCAGTCTAATTTAAAAATAAAAAATATTTATCTCGCAAAATTACATATAAACCCTTCAAGTGTTTTTTTTTTTGTGTGTGTTGGTAATGAACCTTCTATGTGTTATTCTTGGTTACTAAGAAATAATAATTTGAAATATTAGCATACATGGAGCTGCAAGGCCAAACCTTAAAACATAATGGCACAAACGATGGAGATGAACTACATTAAATATGAAACGGAAAAACAACAACACTCCATGACAAACGTAATTTAAGGCTAATTATGTAATGAAGAATAAACACATACACTTTATGCCAAGAGCCATAAAAAACAAGTATAAGCATTTCAAAACAGAGCTTATGAAAAGTTGAAAGCAGCTATCACAGCAGATCAAAGCACCTCCAGCACCGCAAAGACCACACATATCATCATCTGGATCATCAACATCAACAGTATGAAAATCCCAATGCACAGACTCCCCTTTCTTATCCCGTGCACCCAATACTTTCTTACCTATAATAAGTGACACTTCTTGAAAGAAAAATAACATAATTTACGGAGAAAGTGTCATTTTTCTACTGATAAATCATAACACATTAATAAATAACACACAAGATAAGTTTTAGAATAAAATAGTGATGACCTATAATAAGTGACAATTTTATAAGAAAAAGTGACATAATTTATAGAGAAAGCAACACTTTCTATCGACAACTTTCTTTAAAAAATGACTGCACATAACAAATAGCATGCAATATCATGGTACACCTGTCACAGGCTGGGCGCATGTAGCGGTCACCAGAGATCGTAGCCATTAACCGAGAATCATAATTGACAGGTGCCTCAACAAATCCACACTTATTACCACAATAAAAGAATTTAATTCACTTAGAGATTAGGACTATCTACAAGATGAATTTAGGTAAATAAATTTACAAATTAGAAAAGTAAGTACCTCTGCAATTAGGTACCAATAAGTGAAAATATTAGCGGCAGTGAATTAGTGAAGAAAACATCAATTGCGGTCATATCAACAGTGGGTCCAGCTGATGGGCAAAAGCACAATGTTAAATTGGGAGGTACGAACATGTTTGAAACTTTGTAGTGGATGGAGATGTTGAGGGTGATGGAGGTGGCGCTGAGATTTTATGCACGCTGCATGGATTTTTAGGGCTAATATTTGCTTTCTAAGTACTAACCGCATAAAAAAACTAAAAATTAAACACACACTCGCCAAGTATTGTGCATATAAACTAAGTACTAATTGCATAAAATTTAAGTACTCAATGCACGCTGACTAAGTATTAGATGCATACAGACTAAGTACCAAGAGCATACCAACTAAAACCTGAATTAACACTCATCAAGTACAAGTGCATATAAATTAAGTACTAATTGCATAGCAAATAAGTAATATTTGCACACTCACTAAGTACCAAATCTACATTGGCTGAGTATTAATTGTATAACAACTAAAATCTAAACGCACACTCACCAACTGCAATATACGATTTTTATGTAGAAGAAAGAGAATTGCAACATAATCTAATACTAAATAATATACATGATAATTCCAAAATTGATAAATATCAAATCTTTCCCTATATAATTAAAACTTGGCAATAAAGTTAATATTACATAAGAAAAAATAAATTATTAATGATTAAATCATGTGTTTGAAAAATATGTGACTCAATAATCTCCCCCTTTTTCTCCTTCTTGTCCAAACTCATACGGTGAAAATATCAAGTATGAAACTTGTATAATCATCAAAAATTACCCACCCACCCCTAAATTGCTGCAATTAAACATAAAATGCATATGAACTAAGTTCTCATTGCCTTAAAACTAAGTACTAAGTAAAAACTCACCAAGTATTGTACACATGATCGCTAAGTACTAATTTTAAACTGAACAATTACTATGCGCAAATATCATAAGTATTACACATGCATTCACTATGTCAGGATTAATAGTTTGAATAGTTGGATGAACATCAACAATGTGTGATTTAAACATATTATGAAGCACAACATTAATGGTTATATATCTACATGATTGTTTCATTTATCTTATTGTGAGTTATGTCTTACCTTTACATATTAAAATTTTGTTATGAGATGTACAATTAAGAATCAATCATATAATTAATATCATTATATGTTTTTATAGTAGTACGATTGAAATAAACACTTGCGTGATAATCACATAGAATGTACTTAGTGAGTGTGTATGCAGTAGTTGGGATACGATAAATACTTATATTAAAAAGAAAAGTTATTATTGTGGATGAAAAACATTTGCTTGCTTAGTATGCTCTAAGCACTTAGTTGAAATGCAATAAAAGTTTATTTTGAATGATTTGAATAAAAATGAACTTAATGTGAGTAAGAAATATTTCCTTGTTTCACATATTTCAAGTACTTAGTTGGAATAGAAGAAAAACTTCATTTGAATTAAAAAAGTACTAACATGATGGTTTCATATGATGTACTTAAGTGAGTATGTATATAATACTTAGTTAGTTTTTATGTAGTACTTGTTGAATATGTACGCAGTACTTAGTTTGTGAATATGTAAAAACTTTACCTTGTGTATACCCACTAAGTATTTGATTAGTGTGTATGTAGTACTTAATGTGATTGTATATAGTACTCAACAACTATTCACATAGTACTTAGTGATACTTCATTCACGTACTTAGTCATTGTGTACATATAACTTGTTTAGTGTCTCAAGTACATTATAGCACATAGTAAAAGTACTTAATTAGAATACAAAAGGTGTCTACTTTGAATTATAAAAGAAAGTACTTAGTGTGAATAAAAAGTATTTACTTGTGGGAATTGGGTTTAACTCAGTGGTAAAGGGCATCTTTTTCGGGCAAGCAGGCCCGAGTTCAATCCCATGAGTACTTGACTATTAGAATCTTCTTGTTTAGAACAGATATTTTCTTTGTATTAGTTAAGTACTGTAAAAAAACTTAGATAGAATACAAGATATACTTATCTTGACTAAAAAAGTACTTAGATTGAATAATAAATGTACTTAGTGTGAATAAATTATATTTGTTTATTTAGTATCTTCAAGTACTTACTTGGGATACAAGAAAGACTTGGTGTGGATAAAAAAATAATTAGCTTTCATAAAACAAGTACTTAGTGTGAATAAAAATATTTACTTGTTTTGTATACTTCGAATACTTAGTTGGAATAGAAGAAATACTTAGTGCGAATAAAAAAACTTAGCTTAAATAAAATAATTAGTACTTAGTATCAGCATTATGTAACTATGTAACAATTGGTGACTATTGTTGAGATCCTTGAGAATTGTATATATAGTAATTAGTTAATATTCATTATACTTGGTTTTCAAGTACATATATAAAAGTATTTACTTTCAATACAAAAGGTATTTAGTCTCAATAAAAAAAAAGGTGCTTAGTTTCAATTCAAAAAGTACTTAGTCTACTATAAAGAACCATAAACAAACCCGATCAACATAAAACAATAACATGAGATCATATAAGCACCAAACACATTGCACATTTTTAATATTAAGCACATCTAGATTGTGTACATAACAAGTTCAATCAAGAACACTTATCATTCTATTGCCAAAAAAAGAAGAAGAAGACATTCCTAACATTCAACACTTCAAAATAATATCTCAGACTCATTGAGTAGGCAAGATTCCATTATCATGACCCAATATTCATGCACCTATGTTGCTAATTTATAAGTTAGGCATACAATCAAAAAATGAAGGGATACACCATTTTTGTGCATTCTTTTATGTGTCACCAAGTGAAAGAAAATCTCAATATGATGGTATAGAAGTCGGAAGGCGAGCACCGTGATATCTTGTCGGCATCCTTTAACATTAAAATAAATTCTATATAAATTGACCACAACACTAAAAATAAAGCACAAAAATGGCATTACATTAATTTGATAAAAAAAAAGAAGTTAATGAAAAGTAGTACATCTTCTTGTATGCAATGCGAGTCTTCTATCATTTTACATTACTATGAGATACGAGTTTATACTGAGTTTCATTATAAAACTTTCAATTATTCAGCTCAGAATATTCTCTCCAGTAGATCATACAACTATTCTTACAACAATCCATCTTCTCAACCAATAAGCCCATACCCCTTAGTAACTTCTTGTTGTTATTGAAGTTATCATGTATGGAATTTTCTTTTTATGCAATCTCTTTGATTAATTCTGTTAGTTAATCATAGAATTTTGAGACATGTGATTCTCTGACTTCAAATTCATGAGACGACAAACTAAAGACAACTGAGTATGTCCCTCACACCTTGGATACAAGAGTTGATTTCTAGCTTTCAACATGTCATAAAACTTTTGGGCCTCGGGGTTCGGCGTATCTTCCATATTGACATCCACGTCAAAAATTAGGACCACCTACATCTTGAACCATATTGATGTACGTGTTTGATGGTTCTTCAAGAGTGACGTAAGAGGGTCATCAAGCGTGAAAATCGTGATGGCGATGGGTGGTGGCTAGATGTCTTTCCCCGTGGTAAGTTCAGACTTAGTCATTCAATAACGCGAGAATTTAGGTCAGCATGCACGTGGATTTAGGTCTATAACATGACATGTCCTATATGAGGGGAGAGATATCCCTATAGAAGAGGCGAGCTCTTATACGGGAGTGGTGATCTCTTATATGGGAGTGGCGAGCTCTTATGTGGTAAAATAGTATTATAATAGCTCGGTATTGAGAGCTGGGCTTTATGGTTAACAGGATCTGGGCCCTGGTAGGTTAATATGGATGGTATGGTATGGGGCCCCAATGAACTAAGGAAATGGTATAATTATTGGACCATGTTTATTATGGTAACTTAATAAAATACGAGAGTTCTAATATTTATGGTAACTTAGCATATAGGAGAAATCTTAATTCTAAGTCGGTGGCTAAATATGGAATTGTGTTATGAATAAGAGATGGGAACCCTAGATTGGGAATACGTCTCTCTTGTCTATATAGAGAGGACTCATGCCTCACTTTTATTTTGAGTTGATTTTATCCTACTTTAAGCTCTCATTTTATTATCATAAAAAGGGAATTGACTTAAGTATCAGAGGGCCTACACCGGAGCTGTCTGGCTTGGGTTCTATTTTGTAGGTAAATCAGGTCGTCGAGATTCATTTGAAGGTTAATCAGGTTCCCAGGAACAATTTGAAGGTCATTGATCTCTTTTCTTGATGAACCAATCTTTTTGGTCTCATCAAGTGGCGCCGTCTGTGGGAAAATGAGGGACATCAAGTCCTTGAGCGAAAAGCATGAGTATTTAACAACATGATCATGAAAGGAAGAGATATCATACCTAAAAATTTAGATTTCAGCTCTGATGCGAGCAAAACTAAATATATGTACCGGGAGAAGTGGGTTGCAAGAGACCAAACACCGCAGGGAAAGGTAACGGAGCAAACGACCATGGAAACACCGCCACCGCCACAAAAAAAGAAAGCAAAAAGTTCGGGAAAGAGGAATAAAAATAATTCTCCGGAGATAATTAGACAAAGGAAGGTCAACATCGGGACCAACGAATGGGATGAGCTACCCAAAGGAAGAACTTTTCACGTTGACAAGAACTTCTCCAAAAATCGATGGAAATGGTGCCTCCGGGAAAATTGGAGAAAATCATGGAGGGCGAGGATGCTAGCGATGAGAAGATTATTGGGAGGAATGAAGAGGAGTACAGGCCGGAACCACTCACACCGACTCAGAATAAAAGTAGAGAGAATGAGCCATAAATGTGGATCTCGAGTTAATTCGAACCATAAAGAAAAGGCGGCCTCAGGCAAGATACTCATCATCATCTGAGGGAGATGAGGAGGAGGACAATATATAATTCCTCGGTAGCAGATCAAAAAGGAAGACTTATTAGGATCACACCAGGCATGGCATAAGAGAAGAGTGAGAGGAGGTGTTGCCGATACCCCGCACAATAAGGGATATGCAGGAAGCGGTGCGAGAACTCTATGGGCAGGTCACAGGGGCAGATGGACAAAAGTAAAAAGGCCACCCATTTTCTAATGGGATACTGAGGGAAACCTTACCTCGAGGATATAAGGGGTTGGATTTTTACTATGAAGGATTGCCAGACCCTACTCGGCATTTGAAAGTTTAGAGAACGAGGTAGCCTTATTGCAATACATGGATGTAGTGGCATGTAGGGAATTCTTATCTACATTGAGGGAGAAGGTGGAATATTGGCTCCAGGGAGAATTACTATCTTTCAGGTCTTGAAGTCGACCTTTCTAAAGTACTTTACTAGTGCCAAGTTACATATAAAAATGGCGCAATCTCTCTTCTCAATGGTGTAGCGACCTGGGGAGACTTTGAAGAATTATGTATCTAGGTTTACCGGAGCTACTCTAGAGGTGCCCGCGTTCACGGATGATATGAAGGCAGGTGCTTTGAACCAAGGGCTGTGGATGGGGGGCCTGAGTACATCATTGGCCAAGCGACCTGCGCATACTTTTGAAGAGGTCTTGGATAGGTATATAAAGTATATCCATGTTGAAGAAGCAGAGGAGGAAGACAAGATATGTTTTGGAAGGGAGGTCGGAGATCTGGAGAGAATAACAACTAAAAGGTCAGAATCAAGGAGGGAGATAAGATGACCTGCACAAGCACTCCTGGCTCTGGGAATAGATGGAAGGGGGATGAAAAGGAATGAGTGAAGAATATGGAAGGAGGATGCACACTTCACAGCCTTAATGATGCTGAGAGCTAGGGTGTTTACAATTATGGAGATCCAGGTGCCCGATGTCATCAGGTGGCCGGAGGACTATACAAAAATACCTATTAACCCAAGTCTCAGTTAAAGGAGGTGGTGTATAAAAAGTAAAGCACCACGAGATCAAAGGCAGGCTCTACCAGGACCACCACCAGGGGGTCCCCTGCAAGCACAGGCAAGGGGATGCCCGAGATAGGATGGGCAAAGAAGAACAGATCAGAGGGGAGATTCTGGGAATAACAGGAGGAGGATAAACATGATAGAAAGTGTAACAACGGATGGAGATTCAAATAATGCAAGAAAACGGGATGTGAAGGCAGCTCACTCGGGATCATTCGAGTTCGCTCATATTAATAGGCAACCCCAGGTGGTTGGGCCATTTATTTCTTTCAGCCCAGGGGAATGATGAGGCTTGCAGGTTGAGCATAACAATGCATTGGTGATTCGGGGAGAGGTGGCAGGATATGATGTTAGAAGAGTATTTGTGGATAATGGGAGCTCGGTAAATATCCTCTATCAGGAGTGCTTGGAGTAAATGAATCTAGAGGTAAAAATAAGACATGTACAAACACCTATTTATGATTTTAATGGAGTGCAAGACATTATAGAAGGAGAGGTGGTACTTCCGGCTGCATGGAGAAATGGCGATCTGCGGGTGGAGAAGAAATTAAATTTTTTGATAATCAATGCCATTTTGGCCTATAAAATTATACTAGGGCGACCTACCCTCAATGACATCCAGGAAGACACTTCTACTTACCACATGAGTGTGAAGTATCCAGAGGGAGATAAGGTTGTCAAGGTGATATCGAAATAATAGGTCGTGCGGTCCTGTTATCAGATGATTGTGCGGAAGGGGATGAGTGAAGGAAAGCAGGAACGGAGCAGTAAAATACAAGAGGGAGTACTTAGATCTAAAAGGTTAATGGAGGAGGAGAATTATGCTCGACCTCATGAGGAGCTTATGGAGATTGAACTAGAAGATGGTAAGCAGGGGTACACCATAAGGATAGGCAGCCAAATGACGAAAATCATAAGGGTAGAGCTCATTGCTTTGCAAAAGGAATTTTGAGACATATTCAATTTTGGATATGGGGGAACTACAAGGAGTATCTCTTGAGGTCGCACAACATCACTTAAACGCAGATCCGGATGTGAGACCTGTGCAATAGAAAAGGAGACATTTCGAAGCAGAGTTGGATAAGGTGATAGAAGAAGAGGTGCAGAAATTATTGAAAGCCGGACATATCCGGGAGATCCGATTCCCAGAGTATCTATCTAATGTAGTCATGGTACCGAAGCCAGGAAGCATATGGGGATGTGTTTCGACTTTCAGGAGCTGAACAAGGCTTGCCCAAAAGATCATTGCCCACTACCGCGCATTGATCAGCTGGTGGATTAAACTTTGGGATGCGAGCTACTGAGTATGATGGATGCATCACTAGGATATCATCAGGTCCCACTAGCAAAGAAGGATCAACCTAAGGTGGGCTTTGTCACCTCGACGGGTATGTATTATTTTATTTCCATGCTATTTGGAAAAATTTAGGGGAGACCTACCAGAGACTGGTGGATAAGATGTTCAAAGATCTGTTAGGGTCAACCATGGAGGTTTATGTAGATGATATGCTGGTAAAAAGCAAGAAAGTGGAGTCACATGTAGGAGATCTGAGGAAGACCTTTATTACTAAGGCAGTATGGAATGTGCTTGAACCCAAAGAAGTGCACTTTTGGGGTCCGATCAGGTAAGTTTTGAGGATACATTGTAACAGAAAGAGGAATTGAGGTGAACCTATAGAAAATGCGAGCTATCATGGAGATGCCCCAACCTCTAACGGTGAGAGATATACAGGTGTTAATAGGTCTCATAGCAGGGCTCAGTCGATTCATATCCAGGTCGACCGAGAAAGGTTTTCCCTTTTCCAGAACTCTGAGGAAGGGGTCCAAGTTTGAGTGAACTAAGGAAGCAGCAGAGGCTTTCGACAAGCTCAAGGAATATCTGGCCGGGATCCCATTGTTGATGAAGCCCATGGCAGGAGAGGACCTGATTCTTTACATATTGACTGGAGAAGTCACGATAAGCTCGGTATTAATCAGGGAAGAGGTTGGTATTCAAAATCCTATCTACTACATCAGCAGGATGCTAAGAGGAGACAAGTTGAATTATTTGAAAATGGAAAATGGTAGATTTCATTGATCTACATGGCATGGAAGTTGAGACCTTATTTTTTGGTTCAAAAGGGTCAAAGTACGTACCAATTTAGCACTCAAGTAGGTCTTGAGTAATCCGAATGTGTCTGGGAGATTTTTAAAGTGGGCAGTAGAGCTAAGGGAATATGATGTGGTGTACTAGCCAAGGACAACAATTGAGGCACAGGTGTTAACTGTTTTTTTACAGGAGATGGTGCATCCTGGGGAGAAGGAAGCTAAACAGAAGACATGGTTATTACATGTGGATGGATCGACCATGACAACTAGCGCATGACTAGGAGTTGTTTTAACTAGTAACAAAGGGGAAAACTTGTACTTCGCAGTAAAGTTGGGGTTTAAAGCCTCAAATAATGAAGCTGGATATGAGGCATTATTCTAGGGAATCAAATTGGCAGGCGATCTAGGGGTAAAGTGGTTGAAGGCATACACGGACTCTTAGATGGTAGCTCACCAGTATGATGGGTCTTTTGAAGCACGAGAAGATCGCATGCAGGAGTACTTGGGAAAGCTTAAGTAAGGAATAACTCAATTTGAGGAGTTCAGGTTGGAGCATCTACCATGAGTTGAAAATAAAGGGTGGGTCAGCTCGCCAAGATGGCAGGGGCATTGGGGACTTACAACACAAGGACTGTTACTTTGATGGAACTGTCTCAATAGTTTGGAAAAGAGGAAAGAGGTGATGGAAATAGAAGAAGGGGGAGATTGACAAAAACCGATTCGGAAGGTCCTTGATAAGGTGACAACAGGAAATATACAATGATCTACCAACGAGAACAGGATAGCGGCTTGGTTTTGTTTGATGAATGGACAACTGTACAAGAGGTCACACTTTGGGCTATACTTGAAGTGCTTGTCACGAGAAGAGGAGCTAGAAATATTGAAGGAGATACACGAAAGGTATTGCGGGGATCATGTGAAGAGTAGGGCACTTTTTGGGATGGCCCTCTGAGATTGTTTCTTTTGGCCAGGAATGAAGGGGATGGCTGGCGAGCTCGTGATGACTTGTAAGAGTTGTCAGATGCACGCACCAATAATCCATGTTCCCGCAGAAGACATGGTGGTGATGAGCTCGCCTTGCCCATTTACATAATGGGGAATTGATATAGTAGGGCCATTGCTAAGGACGCCCTGAAAAATGCTTTATCTGGTGGTCGCGGTGGATTACTTTACAAAGTGGGTGGAGGCCGAGGCTGTGACCAACATAGCCGAGTGGACGATAGTGGATTTTATTTTTAACAGTAAATTTCGCAGGTATGGCATGCCGCGAGTACTAGTCTCATACAATGGTGCACAATTTAATGGGCATATGATGCGGGATTGGTGCAAAACGATGGGAATGAAACAACGATTTGCTTTAGTAGCACATCCTCAAGCTAACGGGCAGGTTGAAGTTACTAATAAAATTATTGTTCAGGGAATTAGGTTAAGTCTGGAAAAAATAAGGACTATGGCTTAAGGATCCATCCTCAGTTTTATGGGATTATCAGACAACCCCGTGAACTACCATAGGAGAATCACCCTTTAGACTAGACTATGGTATAGAGGCTGTCATTCCATCAGAGATAGTAGAGAGATCTTCGACCCCAAGGAGAATGAACGATTGGATAGAGGAGCTCTGGAGAAAATTGAGGAAATAAGAAATAAGGCAGTAGGACGGGAAGAAAACAGCAAAGGATTCAAGCGGCGTATAATCAACGAGTAAAGAGAAGGTAATTTCAGGTTGGCGATCTAGTATGGAGGCCTGCCGACGCAATATATACTACAAGAAAGTTGGACCCTAATTGGGTGGGACCCTTCAAGGTGATCAAAGTACTAAAAGGGGGAGCATATGTACTAGAAGATGAGGAAGAAAAGGCAATACCAAGGATCTGGAATATTTCCCATTTGAAGAAATATCACGTCTAACTAGGTGATATGAGAGATGGAAGCAGGAAAAAATATATATTACTTTAACCCAACGCTCATTTAGGTCAGAGGGTGATTAATAAAATAGTTATGGGCTGATGCTTGTATAGGTAAGCGATGGATTATGGTTATGGTTTTATGTTAGATTTTTTATGTTTTTTATATGGATATGGGCTGACGCTTTTATAGGTCAGCGAAGGTTTATGGTGTTTTATGGTTTTTATGGATATGGGATGACGCTTTTATAGGTTGGCAATGATTTATGAGTTTTTATGGTTTTTACGGTTATTTGCTAACGCTTTTATAGGTCGACGATGGTTTATGTTTTTTTATAGATTTTTTGGTTATGGGTTGACGCTTTTATAGGTCGATGATGGTTTATGATCTTTTATGGTTTTTATGGTTATGGGCTGATGCTTTTATAGGTCGACGATGGTTTATGGTTTTTTATGGGTATGGTTTGAGGTTTTCATAGGTCGGCAATAATTTCATGGTAGATTTTTATGTTCTTATGGTTTTATGGGCCGACGCTTATATGGCTCAGCAGAAGTTCTTTGGGTGTATGGGCTGACTATTTACGTTGGCAATGGGTACGATACTATCAATAATTATTTTTGGTGTTTTGCCTTTATGGTTATGGTGGATAGAGGTTTACGGTTAACGAGTTTAATGGTTATAAGGTGATGCTTAAGTAGATATTTTGAGGTAATGGTTTTATGGCTAAGACTCTTTGAGTTATCATTTTTTGGTTCAACTTGATGAGGGTTTTTGATGATCGCAGGTTTTATGGTTAGTTTAACGGGAACGTAAAGTTTCATTACACAAAGGTGGTGGTTTTACAAAGTCCAAATATACTAATAAGATACAAAATAAACTATGGAGCAACTGGAGAATCCTGGGGGACAAACTCCTTTAGTGGAATGTCGAGCTCGGTATTGAGTCCGACAGATACAATCGCTTGAGGTGCGCACTTTCTCCACCAAATGGCCTTTCTGGGCTGACCGAGATCGCCCTTCCAAAAGTCAAATGATGGCATGTCCTTTTCAAGATTTTCCTCATCTAGTTAGAAGTTGAGATTGATCTCTTGGATCTGCTGTTTTGCTCGCTCAATGGTGGTCTTGAGGTACAGCTTAGCTCCTTTAACCACCTTTCGCATAAACGTCGTAGTGTGAAGGTATGTAGACATCAGACTATTCCTGCACACATCCACGAATTGCCAACCTACCTCACTCCTAATGTATGACGAACTTCCTCAACTCAACGACCTTGAGCCATATGAACCTCATTCTCCTTCTCCCAAAGCTCGTTGTGAAGACCATGCAGCTCCGATTGATGGTTTTCCTTTAAATTGAAGAGCTCGACTGCAGCCTTAGATTTTGCCATTTCTAACTGGCACAGTAAAATGTTCAACTCTTCTTCGCGGGCCGTTATCTGATGACGAGCCTCATCCAGTTCACCTTGATTTAAAAAGAGCTTTTCAGTCTACTTATTGGCCTGAGCTGCTAGCTTGTTGGCCGCCTTTTTCCATTTAACTAGTGATTCCTCCTCGAAATTAACAAGCAGATGATTGACCAAAGAGACAAGAACAAGCTCTATCTACATTCAAGAGAAGTTTAGGTCAAGTACTTTTTAAGGAAATTAACGAGAAAGTTTTATGTGGGGAAACTTATTACCTAAGAGAAGTGTCATGACAGAAAAGCCACCTGCTCAGGGATGCTTAGGCTTGCTAGGTGTTTCTTGTTTGTGGTTAGCACTCGGCTCTCGAGGAAGGGAAAAATTTGTTCGCCATCCTTACAACTCAGGAGGTTGGCAGATTGGATTGGCGAGCTCAAGCTAGATGCTATTTGAGTGCATCGGCGTTTAGGGCGAGGAGATACAGATCGAGCTCGGGATCGATCGCGCACAATTTTTTCCTCTTGCCCTTGCCCACTGAAGTTTGGAGGGGCAATTGGTCATTGGTGATGTCGTCGATCTCAACCAACTGATTCCTCGCCACAAGGTTTGTCTCTACTTCTTCCTCAGTATTTATGGTCAGGGCTGAGGAGGTGATGGCGGGCGTCGAATCCAGTTGGGAAGTTGTTGCGCCCTCCAAGCTAGATGAACTGGCAAGCACGGATTGTTCTGCAAGAAGAGAGATGGTCAGTGTTCATCATAATATAGGGTAAAAAAATAAAAGGCCTAAGGAGTATCAACATACCAATTTTGGATTATTTTTTATTTTCTGAGGTCGACGACTAAAGACAATGAAAGTATATACCCTTTCGGACTCGATAAGCTTTACCATGTTAGAAGGGAATTTATCTATTCCTTAATCTGATCTATATATTGATGTGGCCTGAATAGCCAGACCTGGTTCGGGGTAAACCTGAGTTGAGATTACAAATGAGAGCACCAGGAGGATACGTTAGCCTTGTCCTAGAGAAGATCTGGCCTGGTCCTCCTAGAAGAAACCAGAGGCACAGCGAGAGCAGGATCGCCTCAGCTTAGGAATTGGATGATTACAGGTCAGCCTTGTTCTTGAGAAGATCTGGCTTGGTCCACCCAGAAGAAGCTAGAGATACAGCGAGAGCAGGATCGCCTCGGCCGAAGAATTATCCTAGATCTGAATGATTACAGGTCAGCCTTGTCCTGGAGAAGATCTGGCCTGGTCCTCCCCAAAGGGGACAGGTAGGACCGCTTGTCCCAAATTAGTTGCATAACGGCCCTTGATTCGCGGCCTTTGTTTTCGAGATCTCGGATGAGGTCCCCACTGGGAAAACTATAAATACCTCAGCCTTAAGCCGAGGGAGGTATGTAATTCTTGCGTATCACTTTTCCTTGTGCACTAAGATACTCCACACACTTATCTGACTTAAGCATCGGAGAGGTTTCCATCAGGAAACCACCGGTGGTCCTTTTCTGGCGTATTTTTGGGTGTAGGTCAGGCGTGCACAGGGCGAAGTGCTGGTTTCAGGCGTTAGTATATTTTCCGAGTGAAACAATTAGCGCCGTATGTGAGAAGAAGATCAGCTAAGACGTGAGTTACACATGGCTTCAGACGGTCTACAACGAAATCTGGTGGGTGAGCTGGGTGGCACGCCTAGCTCCGCCACACCATGGGGCATGGCGTGGTCGATGGGGCTGTCAACGACAAGATCGGAGGGGGCGGAACCATCAGTAGAAACTGGACCGGGCACCGTGCCACCTCCCTCTGATGGATCCACGCCAGCCAGTGGTGGATTTCTAAATGAAACCTTCCTTAGGCAACTGTCTGATCTCATCGGAAAAGCCGTGGAGGTAGCTGTGGAGAAGAAGTTCGCGGAGATCTCGGCGCCGCCATCCAACACACCACCAGCTCGGACAGTTCCACTAGCAGAAATGGAACCGTTGCACGGCCAACGCACGGATCGGAACCCCCTCCAAGACAAAGAAGAACACTTCTCTACCTCTGACAGTGAGACATCGAGTCAAGCTAATCCGGGCCTTTCTGAGCAGATGCAAAGCTTGCAGAAAGAGGTAAGAGAATTCAAGAGGAAAATGACGAGCGCTGATACGGTTCCGGAACGGAGAGGCACACCGTTCACTGAGGAGGTCATGCGTGATGACGTGCTGGCCTCCTATAGATCTTTGGGCTTTGAGTATAGCGGGACAACAGATCCGTGGGATCACTTGAGCCGCTTCGAAATTGCATTAGTTGTGCACAAGTTCTCAGATGCAGTCATGTGCCGGGTCTTCCCAATGACCTTCACTAAGTCAGCCCATCTCTCATTTAGTCAGCTGCCGCCGCGTTCTATCAGTAACTTTGATGAGTTCAGCTCGGCTTTCCTGCATCAGTTCACCAGCTATAGGAAATACCAGAATATGCCGCTCGAGCTGTTCAGTCTGAAGCAGAAAGAGAACAAGAGCTTGCGTGCTTATATCAATCGGTTTACAAATGTGAAACTAGAAGTGCCGTCGGCATCAGAAGAGCTCCTGGTTAATGCGTTGGCACAGGGGCTCAGGAGAGGAGAATTTTTCCAGTCGCTAGTTGTGAAACCAGCACTGAAGTTTGGAGAACTCCTAGAGAGGTCAGAGAAATACATTCATTTGGAAGAGGCCCTAAAAACCAAGGAGGAAAGAGAGAAGAACAGAGAGATGTATGATAGAGAAGAGATAGCGCCGATAAAGAGATCCAGGCCAGACCTGGCTGGAGGACAGCCTCACTTTGACAAGTATACGCCCCTGGCGACCCCTCAGGGGGAGATCTTGCAGGCGATCGAGAGACATCCCGATCTCAGAAGCCAAGAAAGGAAAGGTCTGACCGATTTTGTAGATACCATAATGAGTATGGCTATGACATAGATCAGTGTACCCATCTGAAGGACGAGCTAGAGAGAATGGTGCAGGCTGGGCACCTCAAAGAATATGTGTGGATGAGGAGAGAAGAAATTAGGTCTGGCTACCAAAGTCATGATCGACCCCAGGGGAGCAAACAGGAGCAGGATAATGGGCGGAATGGCGGAAAACGACATGATCAGGCCCAGATAATACGAGGAGAAATCCAAATGATCACTGGTGGTGAGTGGGATGAGCACTCTAAGCGAACTTAACACAGCTATGTCCGAGCTGCAAGAGATTTGGTTAGAAGGACACGTGAGGTGGGACAGATAGCACCGAGCCAGAGCATATATTTTGGCTCTGAAGATGAGGATGGTATCTATGCTCCTCACATGGATGCCTTAGTCATAACGGCCACCATCGCGAATTATAATGTGAAACGAGTATTTGTGGATACAGGAAGCTCTTCTGATATCCTTTTCTATGATTGTTATCGGCAGCTAAGGCTAGATGTGGAATTGGAGGAAGTGACGACTTCATTGGTAGGGTTTGCAGGGGGAGCCTTGAAACCCTTGGGAGCAGTAAGACTTTTGGTTACATTGGGAGAAGAGCCGTACAGGATGACCAAGGCAGTACGATTTCTGGTGGTAGATGCGCCATCCTCGTACAATGTTATGCTGGGGTGCCCATTCCTGAGCCAATTCCAAGCAGTAATTCCACTGTATCATATGAAGTTGAAGTTTCCTGCTCAGGACGAAACAGGTGAGGTTTGGGGAGACCAGTATGCGTCCAGACAGACGTATGTCAAATGCATTCGGTGCTGTGAAGAAGAAAGACAGAGCAAGAGAGCTAGGGTGGAGAAAGCGATGCCAGAGCTGGCTCAGAGAGTAGAGGGTCTGATGTTGGTTGAGGTGGTCCCAGGGGATGATAGTAGGGTTGTGCGTGTAAGGACGACCTTGAGCCCGGAAATCTTGGTAGACCTGGTCCAGTTTCTGAGGGATAATGCTGATGTCTTTGCCTGGTCTCCAAAGGACTTGGTAGGAATAGACCCAGTAGTCGTCAAACACCACCTTAACATCAATCCTGGAGAGAAGCCAGTAAAGCAACGAAAATGCAACTTTGTTCCAGAAAAGGAGGCAATCATTGAGGCTGAGGTTGAGAAACTGCTGAAAGCTAAGCACATCCAGGAAATACAATTTTCTGAGTGGCTTTCCAATGCAGTATTAGTCCCCATGACTCAGGATGACTGGCGCATGTGTATAGATTTTCGTGATCTTAATCATGCCTGCCCTAAGGACCACTACCCCCTGCCACAGATAGATCAGCTAGTTGACTCTACGTCGGGGTGCGAGTTGTTAAGCATGATGGATGCCTCCCAAGGCTACCATCAGATCAGGCTAGCAGAGGAGGATTGGAAGCGGGTTAGTTTTATAACCCCGAAAGGAACGTACTGTTACGTGGTGATGCCGTTTGGGCTCAAGAATGCAGGTGCCATGTATCAGAGGCTGGTGGATAAGATGTTCAAATCGCAGTTGGGGAGGAAAATGGAGGCATACGTTGATGACATGTTAGTAAAAAGCGTGAAGGCGGCCTCGCATGTGGATGATCTGAGAGAAACCTTCGATACCCTGAGAAAGTACAGGATGAAGCTTAACCCCAAGAAGTGCGCATTTGGGGTCAGAGCTGGAAAATCCTTGGGGTATATGGTCACGGAGAAGGGTTTCGAGACTAATCCGGAAAAGGTAAGAGCTATTATGGAAATGAAAGCACCAAGAAACGTCAAGGAGATGCAATCCCTGGCAGGACGAATCAATGCTTTGAGTAGATTTGTCTCGCGCTCAGCTGAGAACAGCTTACCATTTTTCCAGGCCTTGCGCAAGAAAGCTCGGTTTGAATGGAGTGACGAGTGTGAAGAAGCGTTCAGGATGTTGAAAGAGCACCTAGCAAGTATGTCACTGCTTACTAAGCCAATTCAGGGCGAGCCTTTAATTTTGTACTTGTCTGTCGGGCAACAGGCTATCAGCTCAGTTTTTCTTAGGGAAGAAGGCAAAATACAGAAGCCGGTATATTACTGGAGCAAAATATTGCATGACGTTGAAATTCGATACGTCGAAGTGGAGCGGGCAATGTTAGCCTTGGTGGGTACAGCGCGCAAACTATGGGCCTATTTCCTCTCACATGGCATAATTGTGCGAACCAACCTGCCATTAAAGGCCATCATGGACAAGCCAGAGGCGTCAGGACGGCTGGTCAAGTGGATAATTGAGCTTAGCGAGTTCGATATAACCTTTGAGAACATCCATTAAAGCTCAGGCATTGGTTGAGTTTGTGCAGGAAATGACCAGCTCTCCCGAAGATAAAAAAGAATGGATGATTTTTACGGATGGTTCGGTAGGAAACCAGGGCTGTGGTGCAGGGATAGTATTAATTGATCCAGCAGGTATAGCTACTGAGTATGCAGTGCGGATGAAATATGCTCTGTCTAATAACGCGGCTGAGTATGAGGCCCTTCTAAGAGGAATTCAAATGGCTAAAGACTTGGGGGCAGAGCAGGTGTGTGCAAAGGTTGATTCGCAGCTGGTGTGTAAGCAAATCAGTGGTGACTTCGAGACGAGAGATGAACACATGCAGAGATATCTAGCTCGGTTCAAGGAACTAGCCAAGGATATGAAAGCCCTGACTGTCCTTCAAATTCCGAGAGAAGAAAATGGGAGAGCAGACTATTTAGCTAAGGTAGCCAGCTCAGCTGTCAATTTCCAGGAGAGAGTAATCACTTTATTGATGGCTGATAGTGAGTTTGGGACAGAGCTGGTATGTTCGGTGGAAAAGGGAGAGGACTGGCGCTCTCCCATCAAGACGTATCTGGAAAAAGGAGAGCTGCCAGAGGACAAGAAAGAGGGGCTGAAGGTGAGAACTAGGTCTGCTCGATTTTGTTTAATCCAGGGAATGTTATTCCGACGAGGATTTGGGCAACCCTTACTGCGGTGTTTAAGCTTAGAGGAGGGCACCCATATCCTCAAAGAAATCCATGAGGGCTGTTGTGGAAATCATATGGGAGCAAGGGCCTTGGCRAGTAAAATAATGRGAGCTGGTTATRTTTGGCCATCGTTGAGAAAAGAGGCTYAGGACTTTGTTAAGAAGTGTGAAAAATGTCAYAAGATYTCTCCTTTGACTCAKRAMCCAGCGGAAGAMCTCATGACAATGAGCTCTCRCTGCCCCTTTGCAAAGTGGGYGATAGACCTGGTCGGCCCATTCCCAATGGCTCAATCCCAGAAGAGGTTTTTGATCGTGGCCATCGACTACTTTAGCAAATGGGTTGAGGCTGAAGCTCTGGCGAAAATCACAGAAGAGGCAGTGATGGGCTTCATCTGGAAAAATATCGTATGCCAATTTGGCGTTCCAAGGGTGATGATCTCAGATAATGGCACCCAGTTTATGGGGGCCAAAATTAAAGCTTGGTGCGCCAAAATGAAAATCCAGCAGCACTTTACATCCGTTTACCACCCACAAGCAAATGGACAAGTGGAAGTGACCAACCGCATCCTTGTCTAAGGGATCAAAACACGTTTGGAGAGATCAGGGGTAAATGGGTGGAAGAGAGTGCGATACTCTGGGCCTACCGCACCAACCCTAAGGAAAGCACGGGTGAGACCCCCTTCAGTTTGGTTTATGGCACTGATGCCGTTATTCCAGTAGAGATCAGTCTTGAAACCCACCGAATACAGAACTTTGATGAAAATCAAAATAACGCATTGATGCAAGACGCGCTATACTTGATCAAAGAAAAAAGAGATCAGGCAGCGTCAAGATGGAGCATGTGCGAGGGCGAATTTGGGCTTCTTATAACAAGACAGACCGATGGAGATATTTCCGGGTGGGAGACCTGGTCTTAAGATGGGCTGATCTGGGAAAAGCTAAGGGGAAGCTGGATGCTACATGGCAAGGACCATTACGGATCACACAAGTCTTGGCAAGCGGTGCTTACAAGCTGGAGGAAATGGATGGGACGGAGATACCCAGAGCTTGGAATATTTCAAATTTACGTAAATTTTATGTGTAATATGATTTTGCAAAATTTATTTTTATAATAATAATGCAGGTTCGTTCTTGTTTGCCAACTAGTGAATCTCTCAAAAGCCAGGATTGGCTAAGGGCGGATGTCTATACAAACTCCTGACCTGATAGTCAGTTAAAGCCAGGATTGGCTAAGGGCAGATGCCCCATTTTCCTGACCTGATTGTCAGATGAAGCCAGGATTGGCTAAGGGCGGACGCCCATACAAATTTCCTTGTAATCTGATTTTGCAATATTTATTATAAGCCAGGATTCGTTCTAAGGCGGATGCCATTTGCCACTAGCTGATTGTCGATAAAGCCAGGATTGGCTAAGGGCGGATGGCCATACAAACTCCTGACCTGATAGTCAGTTAAAGCCAGGATTGGCTAAGGGCAGATGCCCCATTTTCCTGACCTGATTGTCAGATGAAGCCAGGATTGGCTAAGGGCGGACGCCCATACAAATTCCTGATCTGATTGTCAATTTAAGCCAGGATTAGTCTAAGGGCGGATGCCCCATTTTCCTGACCTGATTGTCAGATGAAGCCAGGATTGGCTAAGGGCAGACGCCCATACAAATTCCTGACCTGATTGTCAGTTAAAGCCAGGATTGGCTAAGGGCGGATGCCCCATTTTTCCTGACCTGATTGTCAGATGAAGCCAGGATTGGCTAGGGGCAAACGCCCATACAAGTTCCAGAACTGATTGTCATTTTAAGACAGGATTGGCTAAGGGCGGATGCCCCATTTTTCTGACCTGATTGTCAAATAAAGCCAGGATTGGATAGCAGCGGATGCCCAAGAAAGTGCCTGACCTGATTATTATCCTAAGTCAGGAGTGGCTAAGGGCGGATACCCAAAACGAAAGCCCTAATTATCCAGACCAAATGGTAAGTTCAAAAGCCAGGATTGCCTAAATTTGAAGAGCCCTAATTCGCTTGTTTAATTAAACAGATAACAAAATTTAGTTGATGATTGAACAGAATTCTTGAAGAAAATAATCTGGCATTCATTATGACAATTCCAGAAATACAGCAAAAGAAAATTGCACACGCCTTCTATGAAAATGGGCAAAGTTGATTATAAATGCAGAAAATAAATAGAAGAACAAAAATTCAGGAAAAGCCCAGAAACATCTAGCCATGAGAAGTAGAAGCTCTCCGATCAGAGGCCAGAACACGGTGGACACGCCACAGCTCATGCTCAGTTTTGTGGTAGCGCTGCCAATACTTATCGGCCCGCTCAGAGATTGCAAGAGCTTCGCCGGTAGCGACGGTCAGCCGGTTCACCGACTCTGTCAAGTTGGCCTTCTCTTCTTGCAGCTGACGATTCAGCTAGCGCAGCTCGGTCCACTCTCACTTGTAGTGGCGCTTCTTCTGTCTCTTCCTCTCTAAGAGCCGATACACATAGCTGAGTTTCTCCCGGAGCGTGGACAGTTTGTCCGAGAGTTTGAAATTTTCAACAAATAGAGAGAGATTTTTTTGTTTTACAGAGTCGAGTTCTTCAAGCAGGGATGGAGAAGCCATTTCAAAAATTGAAAGATAGAAAGTAATAGGTGGGCATATTTAAAGGAAAGAAAGCACGTGTCAGGGAATAAAAAGTACTAGGGTTTCCGAAAAATAAGGAAACCCTAGAATACCAAAAGTCACTACGAGATAAGAAAATTCATTACTATTAATCAAAATATTGTTCAGTACAAGTTCATGAGAAAGTAAGACAGACCAGCCACACAGGCCAAACAATAGATCTGTCAAGGAAAAAGAGGTGCAACCTAAGTGATACTAAACTTAAAGCTCTGCGTCTAGCTCCTGCGCGAGCTGCTCAACAGTCTCCTCTGCCAGAGCACCAGGAGAGAATCCTCTCGGCAGCTCCCTCAAATCAGCAAAGGTGTGGGAGGGAGTAGAGGTGGTGAGCACAAGAGTCGGATCTGGATTTGGCTGAGCTGCCTCTGGGAAACTGGGGGAGCAGTGAAAGCGGCAAAGATGAGTGCAGCTAACTCAGGCGTGTCGAGCTTATGCAGGCAGTCCTGCTCAGGGGAATAGCTGAAAGAGGTAGGCTCGGGAGGCTGCTTCAGAATTTCCGCGCGGTCGAAGGGGACAGTTGGCTTCTCCTGGGCCCACTTTGCCTGGGCATCCAGAGCGAGGTGGAAGTATACCTCCGCCTCTGGAGCAAGTAGTTGATACAAATGCTCAGAGCCCAGGAATGCATGCTGGACATAATCCCGGGTGATCTGGATCAGCCTCAGCCCCTCTTCGGAGTTGAGGAACTCCATTTTCCACGCTTCGCGAGCCTTGTCTATGGTCTCGTCGGCCAAAATTTGAGCCTCAGCTAAGGTCTCATTCCGCGCCTCTTTCCTGGCCATCTTGAGCACTTTCTGCTCTGCCTTCCTCACCTCTTCCAACTCTTGCTCAGCCTTCTTCAGCTTGTTGGCCCTCTCTTTGCACAGATCGCGCAGCCTCTTCTCTTTCTCCTGCAAGGACTTGTGCTCCTTTGCCAGATCTGCGTTCATCAGGGCTCCCCTGGCTCTGGCGACAAGAATTGATCTCTTGGCCGCCGCCTGAAAGAAGAAGGACACTTAACCGAATGGAATGAAGGATGAAAGAAGATGAATAGTTGGAAGGAGACTTACCCTCGCCTCGTCCTGACACAAAGACTCTATAAGGTCAGAGTCTGGCCACTTCTCCAAAGTAGCCCTATCCGCAGTAGGGCACTGCCCTTGAATAAACTGAACAGCTATCTCTCCAGAGTAGTTTAAGACAGACTTATTAAACCAAGTGTCATTGGGGGTCGTGATCTTAACCCCAAGGCCCGATGGACCTCCTAGACACGTGCGGGGCCTTTGCGAGCCGCTCCGTCCTCTTCCCCGGAAGCTAAGGGAGCAATAATTTCAACTTCCGGCTCATGAGGAGCCTGGGGAGTTCCCGAGCCGCTGGCCTCCATGCCAGAGGGGTCAGGCACTGAAGCTCGCTTCTCTGAGCCTGAGGTGGCGCCCTTCTGGCGAGCGGCCATAATCCTGTGCATCATGTTTTCTGCAGAAGTAAGAGCAGGTTAGCCAAAATCAATACAAAAACACCAGGCCATGCAAAAATATTAAATTCCAGAGCTGTTAATATCCTTTACCAATTTGGGGGGTCAAGTGATTGTTCTCCTCCTCAATATGGAAGAAGTCAGTGGTAGAGGGGGTGAGAAGATCGGAAATATGAAGGACATGCTCATTCAGAGTAGAAATTATTCGTCGAAGACGGGGAGACTTGTATTTTACAGTCAAATGTTGTTGGGGTGGCAGCTCATCAATGGAACTAGAAGGAAAACCCCACTCCCCCAAACACTGAATAAAAAAGAATCTTTTATGCCAGGCCTTGTTAGAAGTGGGGATGCCGGTAAGGAACCGGATACCAGTCCTGGCGCTTAGATAAAAGTATCCTGGGGATGAGCTCTTCACTTGGAAGAGCTGGTAAAAGGTCTGAGATGTCGGGACCAGACCAGCATACCTCATAGCTAAACTAAAACTTATAATAATCCTAAAGGAGTTGGGGACAAATTGATGGACAGGAATTCTGTACAGTCGGGCTATTTTTAGTATTAAGGGGTGCACCGACAGGCGTAAGCCCGCCTGAAATTGATCCACATAAAAAGTTAAAAAAAAAACGCCGGCGCCTGGTAAGCATGCACGCCGCCGTCAGGATTTAGCAACTCAAATCCTTCTGGTATCTGATATTTGTACCTCAGATTTTCCACCGTTCTCGCACTGAGAATAGAGCAAATATATGGCCATCCGGGGATGTATGGGGGATATTCAAAGGAGGATGATGGTGAAATCGCTGCCGCTTGATGAGGATCAGCGGCAGGAGAACCGTCGGAAGGGGAATCGGTGGTAAGAGAATTGGTGGCGGAAGAGCGAGTAGCAGAGAAATTGACGGATAAAGAAGATGAAGACCTAGACATTATCGAAAGATTAGTAAGGGTTGAAGAAATACCTGATAAGTGGAGGAGATTGGAGAAGCTTGGGAGGAATATTGAGTCACCGGGAGAGAAAAGACTAGAGTAAAATATGCTTGTGAAAATTGGAAATATGGAAAAGTGAGGAAGATAGAGAGGATGGCGGGAGATAAAAGGCAAAAGGGTGTTTTCAAAAAATGAAAACTGAGTAAAAAGCGGGATCTTGATGGGATTCCCGCATTTAATGATTGTCAGATGAACAGTACCCTAGGGGATGAGCTGGAATGCCAACTGCCAAAATATACGCCACTGACCTATCAGCAGTGCAGTACACGAGGAGACGTGTAAGTGGGGTAATCGTCTCGGGACATGGATCATCACCAATAATGCCAATGATTAGGTGGATTTCTCGGGATCTGGTCAGATACAAAAAATTGGAAGGACGTGCGAAACCCTAACCGCACGCGAAAGAAGAGCTTTGACATTCTACAGATCTACCCCAACCATATCAGGGGGAGGAGTTGATGTGGCCTGAATAGCAAGACCTGGTTCGGGGTAGACCTGAGTTGAGATTACAAAAGAGAGAACCAGGAGGATACATCAGCCCTGTCATAGAGAAGACCTGGCCTGGTCCTCCTAGAAGAAACCAGAGGATAGCGAGAGCAGGATCGCCTCAGTCTAGGAATTATCTTGATTTGGATGATTACAAGTCAGACTTGTCCTTGAGAAGATCTGGCTTGGTCCACCTAGAAGAAGCTAGAGATACAGCGAGAGCAGGATCGCCTCGGCCGAAGAATTATCTTGATCTGAATGATTACAGGTCAACCTTGTCCTAGACAAGATCTGTCCTGGTCCTCCCCAGAGGAGACGGGTGGGGCCGCTTGTCCCAAATTAGTTTCATAACGACCCTTGATTCGCGGCCTTTGTTTCCGAGATCTCGGATGAGGTCCCCACTGGGAGAACTATAAATACCTCGGCCTTAAGGCTGAGAGAGGTATATCATTCTTGCGTATCACTTTTCCTTGTGCACTGAGATACTCCACACGCTTATCTGACTTAAGCATCGGAGAGGTTTCCACCGGAAAACCAATGGTGGTCCTTTTCTGACGTGTTTTTGGGTGCAGGTCAGGCGTGCACAGGGTGAAGTACTGGTTTCAGGCGTTAGTATATTTTCCGGGTGAAACATATATCTTTTATGGAGGGAAGAGGGGTTTTTCCTCACGACTAGTGGGTCTTAAGGAGGGTTACCTCCTGCTATTCGTTTGGGAAGGGCTAATGTTCATGGGAGCGGAGAAAAAAGAATTTTTTTTCGCCGTTCATGGACTTTAGAAGAAGGGTAAACAAGAAAAATATGCCTTATGGCGGCAAGAAAGGTAGAATGTGGCCTTTTGGTTTTTTATTCCATAAAAGGAAAAAGAAATCTACATTAGGCTCTACCTTATAAAATTTAGATAGTATCAGATAGCCGGTAACGAAGAATGGAGTTCGGATCCATCTGGAGTAGGGAGACTCCGTATTTTTTGGTCACAGCAACCATGTAGGGATGCATGGGAAACCTAATCCCTGATCTTTTAGTGTCGTAAAAATGGTAATATGATTTGAGGGGGGGGGGGGGGGGGGGGGGGAGGATTGTTAGGGTCATTCATGCCGGCCTCAGGCTTGACAAAAGACATGGTGTCCGAAAGGTGGAGGTTCTTAAAAACACTGGGAGTAAACTAAGGTCTGGAAGGACCCAGGATTTTCTATGTTAACCTTGGTACTTTGGAGAAGAGTGGGCAGGTCGGCATGAGCCGAGGGTGGAATGATGGTTACTGGGTTAGGTAGGCAAAAACTTGGTTGGGTGAAGGAGTAGGAGCTCGTGATTGAGGTAGGGGGATTGATCGACGATTTCTTAGCGCTCTAAGAATCGTCTCCGCAATAGTACGGAGTCGATTGTAGATGCGGTAAGTTGTCCCGAGTCGTGTCTCTTGAGGATGGATGTGATCGGCTTTTGGTTTCTCAGTTGTTCTTATCATCGGTTTTGATTAAACTAATTTGACCTAAGAAAGCGGTAGTCATTGTTTGGTTTTGAATTTTACAACTAAGATTTAAATTGAAATACAAGATTTAAAAACATTAAAACATTTAGAGGAAATTAAAGCTTATATTAAAAATGATCAATCTAAACTAATTAACTTATTAAAACTTTATAATTTGAAATTAAGGAAAATGGAGGGAAAATTAAAGTCAAGCTTATTTAAATAAGTCAACAAGATTAACTTAGCATTTAATTAAAGGTTTAAAAAAAGGAAGATCTTATAAAACTTTTACAAACTTAGAAATTGATTACAACTAGATAACTTAAAATCATAAGTTCATAAGCTAGAAAGCTATTAAATAAAAATAGGAATTTTGAATGATCAAAACAACAACTAAGCAAAAATCAAACTTCAACACAAGATCAAGAGAAATAACATGGAAATAAAACTATATTAATGGAAAGAGTTTACCAAATGTATGAGATTACACAAAAGCTTGAAGGAGAAAAGCTTGTAAGCTTGAAGGATTCTTCTCAAAAGCAATCTAAATCAAAGCTTGAACATTAACCAACTAAGATCTAAGCTTAACTAATCTACCACTAATTACTAGGATTTATGAAAATTAAAATAAGTAAATATGAAAAGGAGAAAAGCTTCTGGTTTTGGAGGAGCTTCCTTGGGGAAGAAAGCCTTCTGATGCAAGTTGGTTGGTTCGAAAAGACGTCTGATCACTTAAATCTTCACAAAATCTGCTTTTCAGTCGATCGACTGTAAAGCAGTCGATCGACTGGCAGTCGATCGGTTGACTCTCCTGTCGATCGACTGCTCTTGTCAAAACGGCCAAAAGCCCTAGAATCCAGTCAATTTTGGAGTTCCAGTCGATCGACTAGAAGGGCAGTCGATCAACTGAACTCCAGTCGGTCGACTAGAACTGCTGCACCCGCCTCGATTCCTCGTTCTTTTCACATCCGCCGGTTTATCGAACCTCGTCCGTGCGCTTCCTTGCTTTGTCCGTTCATTCCCGATTCGAGTATCAACGATCCCAAATGAGCACGGGCCCCGCTTGGACGTCCTACGGCCAATAGAAAAACGAAATAGTGAAAAACTACGAAAACTAATAATAAAATGTACAAAAATACGAAAACCTAGAAATAACGAAAAACGGCCAACTCGACTCCTAAAACACCTAAAAGCAAGCGAAACACACGCAACGTGATACAAAAACGATAGCAAAAATATGTACAAAAAGATGCAAATCAGGGATGGCTTCAGGGATTCCCTCATTTAATACCCAAGTTTGGTCTTCTAGTTCAGTCCAAGTAGGGCTTCCCACTAGTTCATTTATGAGGCCGGTTCTAAGTTGATTAGAGTTTTTCTTACTATTTCTCCTACTCAAGGGGAATTTTAGGGATTCACATTCGGAGGAGATGTCTGGGATAAGGGTTGAGTTCATGGGAGAATTAGGGTTCTGAGAATCAGAGTCAGTGGATGTTAAAAATAACACGTAGCAGCAACAAAATAGAAAATGGGGAAAGTGGGAGAAGAAGATATACTTAGATACAGGAAATAAAATCGAAATGGAAAATGCATTATAGAAAAATAAATTATCAGAATTAGGGGGACTTACCCATGGTAGCGCAGATATGAGGATTTGCCGAGCTATGTTTTTGATCAGAGGAGAGGCGACGTTATTGCTGGATAAATTTCGGAGGTTGACAATGGCGTATGGTGAAAATGTTGTTTTTTTTACAGAAGGGGGAAGGTGAAAAGATGAATGAATTGGGAACGACACTAAGGTAAGATATGGTTAATTGTGGGTCTTTCGTTTTCTGGCCCATGAGAATATTTTATTTCGAGAAAATGGGTGTGCAACACATGTTCGTCACAATGGCAGTGTGAATTTAATGTTCTGGTGTTTGATGTATTTTTGACGATTTGTGCTTTTACCAAAGGGTGCGTGGGTTGACCTTTGAGGCAATTGTGTTTACATTAAACTTGAATTCCTACCTCAGTCAAGTACAATGTGGGGGACTAACTGATACGACATTCAATATTCAGGTCGGCATGCACGTGGATTTATGTCAATAATGCGACCTGTCTTATAGGAGTGGCGGCTCATATGGGGTAAATGATATTATAACAGCTCAGTATTGAGAGCCGGGCTTTATGTTAAAACTAACAACCAATCACCACTTTAAAAAACCACAAGTTTTATTAAAAAAAATTAAAATTCGTTATTGGAGGGACAAAACCTCCCGGCCGGCGCCATACACCATGCCATAAACTCCTGATGTCACCATATACCACAAAACCAACAACCAATTACCACTTTCAAAAACCACAAGTTTTAAAAAAAAAATTGGAATCCGTTATTAGAGGGAAAAACCTCTCAGCCGACTTCGTACATCACGTCATAAACTCCCGACATCACTATATACCACAAAACTAACAACCAATCACCAATTACAATACCAAAATGAATCAACACATCAATATATGCACAATAATTCATAAACAAATACGTAAACCTACAACCAATCAACATTACACACAATATAATTTAAACCTTAATTACCTAATTAATCCTAACTGAAGTCATTTATACTTAATTGAACCCTAATCCTAACTATAAATTAACCTCTCAATTAAATCCTAATCATATAACTACCCATAACTTAACAATAATTACCTAATTAACCCCAATTGAAGTTAATTTTGGGATTTGATGGTGCCGTCGCGCAGCGAAAAACAAAAATTTTTTTTAAATAATTGAATCGAATTCAATTGACGACGGCCCATTTTAATTTCAATTGATTCAAACAATGCTATAATTTGCTTTTCAATGAAACATTTCGATTTTCGTAAAATCGAACGAGCATGACAAGTTTCTATTTAATATCTTAAACATATATATAACAATTATATATATTTATATTAATATATTAATCATATATTTAATTTATATTATATACACATACTGCATGCATGCATATTATTAACTATATATCTTTATACATAATACAGCATGCAACATATATATATATATATATAACATACACTTCACAGCAACACACACAACAGCATGCATGCATGCATTAAATATATATATATATATATATATAAATCACATACGCATGCATATATCTTTTATTTATATATATATATATATATATATATATATATATATATATTATACACTGCACACAATATATATATATATATATACAACATGTACAACATACATTTACAAGTCATATATATAAATACATCACACTGCATGCATATATACAATTATAATATATATATATACTGCATGCAACAATCTTAATATATCTATATACATATATTACATATATATCGCACAACAATATATATATATATATATATCTACACAGCACACAAGGACCGGGTTTCGTCACCTCACGGCACGGCGGAAGAGCAGTGTGGCGGATGGAGCTCCGGCAGCGAGGCGGCAGCTCCGGCTTGGCTGCGGCGGAGACGGCGGGCTGGTTATGGCAGCGGGGCTGTCGGGGAGTGAGGAGGTCGGCTTGACTTCGGAGACGAGGCGACTTTCGGAACGGCTCGGCGAATCGGCTGGTGCTCCGGCGAGACAGCAGCGGGAAACGGAGCGGCTGGAAATCCAGCGAAGCGGCAGGCGCTCCGTGATGACAGCAGTTCCGGATTGGCAGCGACGGCGCAAAGCGTGACGACAGCGGCAAGAAAACGGCAGCGACGAAGCGGCTCGGAGGAGCAGGCAGGAAGACGCAGCGATGAAGCAGCTGGACTCCGGTGAGAAAGCAGCAGGTAAGGCAGCGGTGCTGTCGCGGTCACGGCTTCCGGCGTGGCAGCAGCCCGGCTGGTGGCTCCACGACAGCAGCGAAGGCTGCGATGCGGCGATGTTGATGTTTCTTCGACGACGGCAATCCGGCGGCTGCGATGCGGCGATGTCGATGCTTCTCCGACGACGGCGATTCGGCGGCTGCGATGCGGCGCGAAGCGGTCTCCGGCGTATCGATGTCCACACACCGTATTACCCGATGTACTCGCAACGATGCACTAGTCTCGTCGTGAGATTGAGAACGACGAGAAAAACACGAGAACCGAACGTTTCGGTGCGGCGGCGGCCGGTGGCAAGCAATGGCGGCTGGAGAT
>BMAC01001222.1:64517-80499 GCA_014905375.1 Phtheirospermum japonicum
ATCTCCAGCCGCCATTGCTTGCCACCGGCCCGCCGCCGCACCGAAACGTTCGGTTCTCGTGTTTTTCTCGTCGTTCTCAATCTCACGACGAGACTAGTGCATCTTCAGGTGTAAGCTAGCCGTGGGTTCACAACACATTGTGATTCGAACAACACATTGTTCTTATATGAACTCGTTCCTTAGAGTCCCTGATTAAATAAAACTCATTTTACTTAATCACTGGTCAAACCAGAACCCAACGAATTATGAGAGGCGCCTAGCAACAACGCATCACAATTCCCTAGATACAAATGAAGTGCCTGCAAGAACCTTGTGATATAGCTTATATGTACAGTACGATCCCTTCGCGATCTATGTCCCGATTGAACAAGAGATATTGGTTCATCGAGACCTCTTTCTAGTTCAATAACTGTGTGTACGTTCTAGGTTCAAGATAATCCAGTCGTGTGTGACTTAGAGAAACACATTTCTCTAAACACCCCACTATCAGCTCTGGCCAGAGACTCCGAGGATTTATCAACCATCAGAACACACAGGACATCCATGACTTATCATGCGTCCGAATCCCCTACTACCATGCACAGACTTCCCACTAGATTCCCGACTATGTGAACGTTGCCCCTTTGATTGGCCTCCATAGAGACACAGAGACAGGTCACAACATAGCCTGTCCTCTAGTGAAGTCACGGTGAGGTCTGGGTCTTAAGGATTAATGTTGTACGCTATACCATAGAAATCATCTACTCGATGAGTGGGAACCACTTAGAGATTTCTAGGTGAGGGAGTTCAGTGAACTCATCTTATGAGCACCTACTTATGTATGTCGATGTCCAGACACCGTGACCGATGAGATGCGGTCCACATACACTAAGTACTAGTCTTAATGGGAAAGCCTGTATCCTCATTATGGCATAACCCTTTGACTAGGAACAAGTTCGACGAGTTACATTACGTGCTGGATTATCTCACGGTTCTGCTAAACCAATCCACCGTAATAAAGTAACTTCATCAGGACCATACCTATGCAACTAGCATGGGATAAAAGATATGGAATGCCAATAAGTATAAAAGATATTATTACGAATAAAAACCGATTGTATTACAAGAGAATGGTCAGACCACAGCCACAAGTTGGCTTGTTGGTCACCTTATTCTAACAGTTAAGTATACCTAACAGAATCCTAAATGACCCCTAAACTCTAATTATAAATTAACCCGTAAATTAAATCATAATTATATAATTACCCCTAGTTGAACACTAATTACCTGATTAACCCCAATTAAAGTCAATTATACCTAATCAAACTCTAAACTCTAATTATAAATTAACCCCTAAATTAATCTTAACTATATAATTACCCCTAATTGAACACCAATTACCTAATTAACCCTAATTGAAATCAATTATACCGAATTGAACCTAATTGACCCCTAAACCCTGATTATAAATTAACCCCTTAATTAAACCCTAATTATATAGACTAATTACTTAATTAACCCTAACTAAAGTTAGTTATACCTAATTGAACCTCAATTGACCCCCAAACCCTTAGTATAAATTAAACCCAGATTAAATTCTAACTATATAATTACCCCTAATTGAATAGTAATTACCTAATTAACCCTAATAAAGTCAATCATACCTAATCAAATCCTAAATGACCCCTAAACTTTAATTATAAATTAATCCCTAAATTAACCTAATTATACGATTACACCTAATTGAGTAATAATTACCTAAGTAATCATAATTGAAGTCAATTATACCAAATTGAACCCTAAACTTATATAAAGAACCCCCTAATTCTATCCTTATTTATATCATTAACCCTAACTAAATTCTGAATTAAAAATTAAGCCCTAATTAAACCATAAATTCTAATCAAATCATAAACCAGTTAAAGCATTTTTAATTAAATTTAAAAATAAATAACAATTATTAAAAAAAGACTTATTTTCCTTGGTGAAGGCGACAGTCAATGGTGGTTGGAGCTAGTGAAGGGGGTGACTTGGTGGCGGCAGTTTGAGGTGGCTCGGTGGATTGTGTTGGTGAAGGCGTCAAGAGGTGGTGGCTGGAGCTGATGGCGGCGGTGGCTCGGTGGTGGCGACAGCTTTTTTTACTGTCAAGGGTGAGAGAATGAGAGTAACGGGCTAATCCCTCTATTCATATAGGGTTCTTATCGAGTGCGAAAATGCCCTTTGTATTTTTTAGAGGACTTAAATCCCCTCGGTAGGCATTTTGTTACCCTAGGTAAGTGTATTTTAAAAAAATAAATTTTACCGTCAATTAGTATTTTTTGTTCTAAAATAAGGAAAGAAATCTCGTGTATCTTTACAAAAATAACGATACTTCATTAATTATGTATGCAATTGAATAAGTCAATCAATCACAATATACTATTGATATTACCCGATACATGTCTATTAAAACTAAGTTAATTAAATTTTAAGTGTGTAAATGACATTATATGGTTTATTTTAAGGGAAAATAACTTTTTGCCCCCCAAACTATTTCGATTTTCAAAGTTTACCAGACGAACTTTATTTTGGGACAAACCACCATCTAAACTATGCGCTTTTGCAACTTACCCCCTGAAATCAGAGTTTTGGTGGTTTTGGATACCAAATCCTGTTTGTTAAGGGTTTTTTTTTGGTAACTTCACTCCTTATTTATAATCCTCCCCCCTTTCTCGGCCCTAATCTACCATTTCTACAATGATAACGGCACGACGGTTCTTTAAGCCGCGAATTGTCATTGATGATCTTCTTCGCCATGGAGAGGAGGTCCGTCGTGCCGTTATCATTGTAGAAATGGTAGATAGGGCGGAGATAGGGGGAGGATTAGAAATAAGGAGTGAAGTTACCAAAAAAAAACTTAACAAACTGGATTTGGTATGCAAAACCACCAAAATTTTGATTTCAGGGGGTAAGTTGCAAAAAATGTATAGTTCAGATGGTGGTTTGTCCCCAAAAAAGGTTCGTATGGTAAAATGTGAAAATTGAAATAGCCTGGGGGGCAAAAAGTTTTTTTCCCTTATTTTAATGAGATTATGTTTTTATTTTTTTTATTTTCTAATTTACCGATGGAGTCAAATGCCCTCGCTATTACCGAAGAAAACCGATTTCCCCTCGGTATTTTGAAGGCATTTAGAGGGCATTTCGTGCCCTCGGTAAATCTATTTTTTATTAAAAAAATCAAAAAAAATATTTATTTACCGATCAATTAGTGTTTTTCGTGATTTTAAAATAATGACAGAAACCTCGTGGTATCTTTACAAATATGACTATACTTTATTAATTATGTATACAATTGAATAAATTGATTGATTATACTTTCGATCGTATCATACTAGACACTATTGATATTATATGATACATATCGATAAAAATACGTTCGATACCGAAGAAAACCAATTTTTACTCGGGAGACTTTATTTTTTTTCATTCCCAAAATTTGGTCGAGAGCGTCAAATGCCCTAGGTCTTGCCTATGGCATTTGGCTCCCGGTAATACCAAGAGCAAAATTGGATATTAAGCTTGGTATTAATAACCTCGAAAATCTTTTGGTATTGCATTCAGTAATAGTGGCGATAAACATTGTGCAGACTTACAGTAGGATTTACCGAAGGTATATTTGCGCTCGGGAATTTACTTTTTTTTTTTTTGTAGTGTGTTTTGATAAAATATGCTAAAATAGCTTATAAGATGTTATTAATGACAATATTGTAATTAATGATCAATACTAAATAAGAAAATTACAAATAAGCTCCTCTTTTCAAAATAATTTTGGGGTTCCCCAACTTTTTAAAAATAGCTTATAAGTTCCCAACATCTTATTCTCGGAGATTGTAACTCTTTTTTTAAGAAATCACAAAACACTTATAGAGAGCTTATAAGCTCTCAAATATCTTATAAGCTAAATTAAGGAGCTTATAAACTTAGCCAAATAGGCTCTTAATCAAAGAAGAAAACAACGAAAAAAAGTGAATAATTAATAATAATAATAGTAATTAAGAAAGAAAAAAGGAGTTCAATCAAATCGCCCAGATCTAAGCCGATCCGATTGCAGAGCGATCCAATTGATAGGCTCATAATAGATTCGCCTTCGAGCCGGGCTTGGTCGGGTTGATAATCATTGGAAATCTAAACGGTCAAAATAGAAACAAGATAAAAATGAAATACTAAAGGCGTGTTTGGACTAGCGTTCATTGAAATTTTAAATATTGATATTCAAAAATTGGGGTATTATGATTTTGTGAATTAATAAAAACTCTTATTTGTTATACTGTAGAGTCAAATCATGTCTGAATAATAGATGATACTCCCTCCGTCCCGTTCTATCTATCGCAATTTAAGAAATCTCAATGTTGTTGAAACTTTTATAGTTTTGTTTATTGGTATAAAGCCAAAGCTCATTTTATTTGTCACATTTACATTTCAAAATAGAATCATTATTACTTTTTACTTTTCTAATAGGAACTAAGTGTTACTTTACTAATTTTACTCATAACTTTATTATTTTACACTTTTAACTATTTTAAATAAAATGATATTATGGTCATTTGATACTTATAATTATAACACCAATCATTTTTTTTTAATTTTCGTGAAATAGTCAATTGCGACATATAGAATGTGACGAAAGGAGTAATGTATTATTATTTTGGATTTTATGTTAATCATGCCTGAAAAATGAATAATATTATATTATTATATTTTATATAATATTATTTTATTATATGTGAAGATTGTTTGTAAAAACATTATTAATTAGCATATAACTTTTTTAAATGTAAAATAAATGGGTGTCCAGTTTTAGCAATACCAATCTCGTATTTTGTACCATTGGGCGAACATACCTAAATAAAACGAAAATGAAAAAGATAATCACAAATAAAAGAAAATGGATCTAATTGATATTATCCTGATTCAAGTAAATAAGATATTTTGTACGCCTCATCCCGTCAACATATAATTTATTTAATTTAATAGTGAGTAAGTTTGATTGAAGTCAAATTGTTCACATTACTTCTTACGTCTTGTGAGTTTAATTAATTAATTAATATGATATTAAAGTACGTGGTTTTGTCACCGCCAGAATTTGTGTGCCAGCTAAACAAATTGCTTGTTCCATACTTTTTGTCAACTGAAGCTGCAGTTGATCCTACACCACTTAACACATTCCCACATAATGTTTGGATTTTGTTTATCTTAATTACATGGAAGAAAAAAAAAAGGAAAAATCACAAGTTGCAGATATTCTGTATTTTTAATCGAGCAAATGACCAATATAAAGGTCAACATTGTATGATAGATAGTGAAAGAGAAGAAGAAAGTGAATGAGGAAAAGCTTAAACCATGATAGTAGTAATGTTTATCTTAATTAGGATTAAGGTTAAGAAAGTACTTTATTCATACAACTGCATGATTAAGCGTGTTGTCCTGGCAAATACTTGTGTTAGGCCAGATTAACGGGTCATAATTTGTTAGGCCATCTGACTTGATACTATATTGGTTTTTTACTGTAAAGTATTAATTTTTCATAAATGTCCGACCCGTGCTATAATGTATTGATTTTTGTAATATAATATTTTTGTACTATGATGTACTGATTTTTTATTATAATGTATTTGTTTTTCCACTATAATGTATTGATATGAAATTTTGGCCTAACAGATGATCCGTTAGTCCGGCCTAATAAGAGTGTTTCCAGACTCATGGAATGCTTGCTTGATAACCCAAACCGCGAGTCCGGTGCCCCCTACAAAATGATGTCTACTTTTTTGCACCTGAGACCTTTGCTTATTAAAAAAATTGACTTTAAAGAAAAAGTAAGTTCATTAGGACTAAGGTACATTTTAGACATTAAAAAGTAAGTGTTAATTCTGGTAGGTTTATGGATGTTAAAATAAGTTTCATTAAATCGATGTTAACTCTAGTGTTAAAATACCAGAACTAATATCAAACAGAACGTAAACAAAAAGTAGCGGAATAAATCTATAAACTATAGAACACATCAATTTAAATTTCTTTCGTAAGCAAACTTGCTTATGGCCCTGTTTGGTAAACAGCGGATTGAGCCAAAATTAGAGGATTTGACTCAATTGAGAGGATTGACCAGTCAAATCCTCTAATTGATATGTTTTGGTAAACAGTTATAGACTACATCTAGGAAACTAAATAAAATTCTAAACACAATTTAGGAAATAAATCTAGCGTTCTAATATATTTTGAGTCCAAAAAAGGCAAATAACTAATAAGGAAAGATTGGCAAGAATAAAATTTTCAATAATCTCTCACTTTTGCCTTTTTGGGCAAAATTAGCAAGACGCACCAAAAAATTTAAAAACTCCCCCTAAACAGATAATTCATGTTGAAAATTACAAACCATAACTCATTCAAATAAACATAGTTTCAACACATTAATAGCCAAGAAATTAATGGCTGCGAGTCCTCACGTAACGACGAGGGGAAGGCCCTTCATCCCTTGTCCTCCTCTTCCTCATGGAAAAGCGAGCCACATCCTCGTCACTTTCCGTGGACTCTTCGTTATCAACAGCCGTACCATCAGCACCTGCATCATCATCCTCATTCTCCGCATTGGCATCCTCATCCTCATCAGCGTCTTCATATTCTCCCCCTTTTTGTTCGAAAAGCGAAAGGGCTCCCACAAACGAGTCTCTGAGCGCCTGCAACTGCACAACCTGATCTTGCAACTTGTCAATTTGATTATTAAGTAAAGCTACCTGGGCCCGCACCACCGGAGCAGAAAAATGAACCGTGTAAGAACTGGTGTTAGTAACACCACAACCTTCACCAGAAGCCACACCAACTCGAGTGGGTGCCTGCCACGGAAGATCAATAACTCATGCCCCGGTTCTATGCGGACCACTCAAGGAGAACCATTCAGCCTCTCCAGAGAAAACGTCATCCTCATTAGGCCTAAAGCCTTGATCTTCAAGCAAACTCAAAATAAGGGAAGAAAAACAGAAGGAGGAGGTAGCCTTGGTCGTAGCAAACCGGGTAACCACATAAAACACGTGCTGACCAAAACTAAACTTTATTCCCCAGCCAAGCATGAACAAGAACTGGTCTTGAGGGCGCGTAAGAACCGTAGCGTTCTTTGTTGGAACCCAGTTGTAAATGGCCACCTTGTGCAAGATAGAGTAGAGGGAGGATAGACGTGTGCTAGGCAGCTGCTCACGCCACTCTTTCAGCAATCCGCCAAACAAAAACTCAAGTACTTCATTCATGTCATCAACAGTTGAGTCACCATGATACACCTCGTTCCCAAACAGCTCATTAATTAAATCAGGAGTAAAAGAAAATATCTTTCCACGTACAAAAAATTTCCCAAAATTCACAGAATTGGGATCAATGATGGAAGGCAGCATGTTCGCATAAAACTCCACCCAAACCTCACGGACAAAAGGCATTATCGTGGATACAGTAGAGTACATACCTTAATGTTTAAAGAATGCAATCAGATTTTGCCTCTTGAAGACATCCATTGGAACTCATCTCTCATCAATCATTCCTCGGAGATGATATCCGGGAAATAGCTCCTCAGCTTCTCTGGTCAAAAACTTGTTCAACCCCAGAATCATGTCCTCAATCTCAATCTCTTGAAGCGGGGAATCATCAGAAGACTTCTCAGACTCGGCTGAGTGGATTGGTGCATTCTCAGAAGCAGCATTATCAGAATCAGAGCTGGATCAACAGCAGGAGGTGTTAGGTTCGGTGACCCAACACCAGAACCAACATGAGGTTTCTTGGCAGCTCTTTGGACCTTCAACTCAGATAGTATATTAGCAATCGTCTCATCTCCATCAGAATCGGGAGAGTAGTCATACTCAGCCTCCGGCTGAGTCATATTTGACAGAGTCAAGGCCGTATAAGCAACTAATGGGGTGGACGAGCTTGCAACCTCACTCGTGAAAAAATCAACAATCTCATACAAGGGATCAGAATAGCTTGAATCATCAGACACTGGAAATTTTTAACATCAACAAGACGAGCAGGGGGCTTCTTCTTGCGTCCAGATGCACAATCTATTTCCGACGAGGAGTGGCGGACTTCAAAATCCGTGGAACAGAAGTAAACGGAGGTGCAACAACTGACTCGGGAGGCACAGAATCTTCATCATCCGAGTCCTTCACGGCGGTAACTTCCTCAATCAGGTTCATGTGCTCAATAGGCACATGACAACGCGCGTCTGCCTGACTCTTAGGAACAGCTACCGAAATAGTTCCTGGGGGAATATTTCGAAGTCGGCGTGACCTTTTCAGGGATGGATCTCCAACCAGACCAATAACCTGGGAGATGAACGGAAAATTTGGAGGATTGTCCAAGTCAATCTCATTTCCCCTTTGCCCGGGAAGAACATAAGCGGCTGGAATTGCGTTAGAGGCATCCATGATTGAGACCATGTCTTGAGCAGTGATCGGAGAGGGATTTACAGCAGCAACCCCAGTTGTTGTTGGGTTTGGTGTTGTAACGCCACTAACCTCCACACGAATATCCATGGGTGTGTAGCTCGATAAATTCACGGTAACCTATTCACCGGCGGAACGACGCACTCCTGCTGGAAGTTCTAGATTTTTACTCAATGATGGAGAGTTTGAAATTTTGCAAGATAAGTTTGGAAGAAAAACTGTAGAGACAAGCTAATGAGATCGAAAGAGAAAGATAACAGCCGTTGGGGGATTTTGTGCAGTTGGCAGGAAAATCAAGTGAGAAGAAGAAAGACGGTAAAAATTCCTAAATTTAATTTGGGGGAAAATGACCGTTGTGGGGAAGGGAAAGAAAAAAACATATCGTGCAAAATAACCCCCCCCCCCCCCCCCCCCCACACACACACACACACACACACACGCACACACACATACACTTCACAATTACTTATTTTAAACCCTAAAAGATTTCTTTCCTAAACAAAACAACCCCACTCCTCCTCAAATAAGGCACACGATCTCAACCCAATTAAGCCACTATCTCAAATTAAAAAAAAAAATCTCAATTACAAATATAAAAACCGAGATAGAGCTGATTAATTTTTTTTGAAAAAAAGTTATCACCATAGTTGAATGAATTCTTTGCAAAGCAATTTTTCACTCACCAAATTAACCTCTTATTACTGGTCCAATCCACTAATTTTAACGCCACTGAAACACTTGGTTAGCAAAATTCATAAAATGATCAAGAGAATTAAGGGAAAGACTGAAGCACAAGCAACAGAACACAAAGCAAAATGGCATCTTCACAGAGTATGAATGGCCTAATTGATGCCTAAAAATCATGACCTAAAGATAAAAAAATACAGCAATTGATTTAGGTGACATAATCAGTGTTGCTTTTTATGTGATGGCATTATAACTAATATTTCTCCAGGTGAAGTCAATAAAAATAGACCTCTTAACCCGAGTTAATGACTACGTCAAAATCACTCAAGGAGGTGAAAATTAAAGATTGGACCTTTTTAATCCATATTTTCTTCATCTTTTCAATGATTTGAAGAGAAACTATCTTGTCTTTAGAAATTGCTATAAAAATTAACACCCCTTGTTTTTGGAACTGGGAGAAAATCAGTTTCTGCGGGAATATTTTAGAATCACCAAAATAAAGAGATTAGTCTTTTTGTCATCACTTTTTATTACAACACATGATTTTTCTGCACTTCAAACAGACCCAATGCATTCAGGATATGAATGAAAAAAAAATGCATGCAAAAAACTACAGATGTCACAACTAATGACAGTTTAGGTGTCATCACATCAAAACTAACATCGACTTAAACAATGCACATTACGAGATCTCTTCTCAAATGAGAGAAGGTCTCTATATCTAATGCCTTTGTGAAGATGTCAGCAAGCTGATTATAAGCTCCTATGTGCTTAAGACTAACTATCTTTCTCTCAACCAAGTCACGAATAAAGTGATACCTTATGTCAATGTGTTTGATTCGTGAGTGTTGGACCGGATTTTTCGAGATATCAATGGCACTGGAATTATCACAAAGCACAGTTAAAATTCTACTATGTAGACCGTAGTCCTCTATCATAATGTTCATCCAAAGTAACTGTGTGCAAGCACTTCCAGCTGCAATATACTCGGCTTCAGCTGTAGAAAGAGAAATAAAATTCTTCTTTTTACTATACCATGAGATAAGGTTATTACCTAAGAAAAAACAACCCCCAGTGGTACTCTTTCTATCCACAACATCCCCAGCCCAATCCAAGTCTGTATATCCAACAAGTTCAGTACTCGTATCCTTAGTATACCAAACACCCAAATCACTTGTACCAGTTACATACCTAATGATTCATTTAACAACTTTTATATGTGATTCTTTAGGATTTGACTGGTACATAGAACATAAACACACGCCATACATAATATCAGGCTATTAGCTGTCAAGTATAAGAGACTCCCTATCATGCTCCTATACAAGGTGTTATCAACACTTATACAAACATCATCTCTGGACAATTTCATGGTTTTGCCTTACGGTGTTTTCTTATGTGTATCATTCTCTAACCCAAATATCTTAACAAGATTCTTAGCATATTTGGACTGAGAGAGAAAAAATACCGTTATCCAACTGTTTAATTTGCAAACCAAGAAAGTAAGAGAGATTACCTTCCATACTCATCTTGAATGTGTTAGTCATTCTTGTAATAAACTCATTCAACATCTTCTTATTAGTGGATCCAAAGATTATATCATCCACATAAATTTGGACAATTAAAATGTGCTTATTCAATTTAAGGAGAAATAACGTTTTATCAACTTCCCCATGTCTAAAATTTAAGAAAATCAAGTGTTGAGTCTACCTTTCGTACCAAGCTCTAGGAGCTTGTTTTAGACCATACAAAGCCTTTTTTAATTTTAAAACAAAATTTGGTTTGTGGGGATCAACAAACCCTTTTGGTTGCTCAACATATACTTCTTCACTTAAAACTCCATTAAGAAAAGCACTTTTTATGTCCATTGATGTAGAGACATGTTCATATAGCATGCAACAGCAAGTAAGAGTCTTACCAATTCAATACGAGCAACTGGAGCAAACGTCTCATCAAAATCAATACCCTCAATTTGAGTGTATCCTTGTGCAACTAATCGTTCCTTGTTTCTCACAATATTGCCCGCCTCGTCCATTTTGTTCTTGAAGATCCACTTTGTACTTGTAACATGTGAGTTTTCTGGACGAGGAACTAAGTCCCAAACATCATTCTTAGCAAATTGATCCAACTCTTCTTGCATGGCCTTTATCTAAAACTCATATTTAAGAGCACCCTCCACACGCTTTGGTTTTATTTTGGAGAGATATAGAGATTCTCGAATTTGAGAACAGGTAGTATATAAACAAACAAACCTTAATTACCATCTTTCTGAAGTTTATTTGTTGCTTTCTTGTACTTCGTTCATCGAGTTTTCCAATAATTTCGTCCGTAAGATGGTTCCTCTGAATTCTCGAGGGAATGTCCCTCTGATGTAAGTCAATCTGACCATCTAGATCTTCCTCATTCGAATCTGAGTCTGATTCTGGAGCAGTCTGATATGGTGTCAAGATTGGTGTCATGCCATCAGTACCGTCACCACCTACAACTTCAGTTTCTACACTTGCAGTTTCATCTACACCAACCGTAACATCTTCTTGAGGATTTTTATCATAAACCAGATCATTATCCTCATCAGGTCTAACACCACTAATCATATCATCAAACTTAACAATAACTGACTCTATCATGCAACGCATTCTAAGATTAAATACCCTATATGCATGACTATTTCAAGAATATCCCATGAAAATAAATTTATCACTCATTGAGTTAAGTTTTGCAAGATGATTCCTATCATTTAACACATAACAAATGCACCTAGAAATATGAAAATAACTCAAATTTGGCCTTTTTCCCATCAACAATTCATAGGGGGTAACACATGACCCAGGTCTAAAATACGCCCTATTAATTATGTGGCATGCAGTATTCATTGCTTCCCCCTAAAAAAGTTTTGCAATCCCATTTGAAATAAGCATAGTCCTAGTCATTTATGCAAGAGATCTATTTTTTCGTTCGACTATACCATTTTGTTTGGGGGTGATGGGTGATGAGAATTCATGGGTTATACCTACCTTGGAACAATAATTCAAAAAAGACACATTTTCAAACTCTTTTCCATGGCCTAACCTTATTCTACCTATACTCACACCAAAACGAACACACAAACTTTTCGCAAGTTTTTTAAATACTTTGAAAGCCTCAGAATTTTCTTTTAATAATTCTATGTAAAACGAGAAAAATCATCTAGAATCATAAGTATATACCTCTTAACACCAAGGCTTTCTACTTCAAGTGGACCCATAAGATCCATATGAAGAAGTTTGATCTAGTGAGACTTTGCACGTTTGAATGGGATACCCTGACTTGCTTCCCTATCTGACCATGCCTCACAAACTGGAACGATTTTAGTGTTGAGCTTAGGTAGACCATTTACTGCTTCTTTCTTGGCCAATCTTTCCAACATCTTGTAATTTACGTGCCCGAGCTTTTGATGCCACACCTCGGCATCACTCAGTTGAGACAGCTTGCAGAACACATCACCATTGATTTGGTAGCAATTGTCAGAAGTTCTCTTACCAGTAAGAATACATGCATTGTCCTCGTCATACACTTCGCATTTTCATGAGTGAATTTGACACTGAAACCACCATCGCACAATTGGCTTATGCTTATCAAGTCCGCAGTTAAGCCTTCAACAAGCAACACGTTTTTGAGCTTTAAAATACTAGGACATGAAGAGTTCCATGGCCAATGATTTGGCCATTTGCACCTCCACCATACTTCACTTTTCCTCTTTGAGACTTGACAACATTTGAGAGAAGATCTTCTGAGCCAGTCATATGTTTAGAGCATCCACTGTCAAAGTACCAAGCTCCAGGAATGTGGGATTTCAAAGATGAATAGATCATGTTGCATTTGATCTCGTTCTTTTTGACCTAGACCTGTTTGACTCTAGTGTTAGTTTTGATGTTAGGAACACGAAAACCATCACGGGACCCAGCAGCCAGCTTTGACCTTTTAAACTGATTTTGTATGCCAACAATCTTCCAGCAGAATGGTCGGATGTGACCAGTTCACGATAGTGATGACACACGCATTGTCTTCTTCTCTTCTTGTGATGTTTGATCTTGTCCGCCTTTGGGCTTAATTCTGGCATTTGTTGATCAGGCTTGTATCCAATCTCGTGTTTGGATGAATCGGGGATACTTAATTTTAGAATTTCGTCGAGCTTAGCCTTACCCTTGTTAAGGTTCGAGAGGGTTTCTTGGATCTTCTTCAAATCAGTCTTCACGCGTTCTAGCTCAGCATCTTTCTAGTGACTGACGACTCCAGTCTGACAATTATATTGAGTTGATCATCCTTCGCATGAGTCAGTTTGTCTACCTTGATAATAAGAGACTTGATTTTAAGTACTTGATTACCCCAGTCGGCAAATAAATAGTCATACTCAATTCTCATCTTCTCACAACTGTCAAGTGTTTCTTCAACTTCTGCATTCAGGCACCAGGTGTTGGTTTTGGTGTTACCAACACCAATGTTGTCATCCCACACAACTTTAGCAAACAAGGCTGAAATAGTCTTAGATGAGTCAGAATCGCTGTCTTCTTCATTGAACTCTTTTGTAATCAAGTTCTTCTTCCTCAGAGTATTTGCACATTCATTTTTGTAATGTCCCTAGCCTTTACACTCATGACAATGAACTTCATTAAGGGGCTTTGGGGAACTCGAAGTCTTGGATTCCGAAGATGAAGACTGGAATCTGGAAAGAGTACGCCCTAATGATTTTGGTGTTGACATCTCTGGCTTATTTTTAGAATAAGATCCTCCAATATTATTTTTCCTCTTCAAGTACTTGCTAAACCGTTGATATATAAGATACACTTCTTCTTCTCCAAGTGTGGTAGCATCAACCTTTTCCAGTAGCTCTCTCTAATCAATATCTTCATCATCATCAGAGTTAACATCAGAAGTTAGATCCACATTCTTTTCTTTTGAGTTGGAACCAAGATGTTCAATCTCAAATGTCCTGAGCAAGCTTACTAAAGTATCGAAGTCTAAATCTTCTGTGTCCTTTGCTTCTTCAATGGCTACCACTTTTATGTTAAATTTCTTCGAGATGGATCTTAGCAACTTTCCCACAAGATGTGAGTTAGTCATAGCTTCACCAAGTTCTTCGCACTTGTTTGCAATATCCGAGAGTCTCATGGCATAGTCCATGATGGATTTTTCTCATCCATCCTCATTGACTCAAAGGTGGCAGTCAACATCCTCAGTCGTGGTTTCTTACCCCTTTGAGTTCCTTCACACACCCTCTGCAACGCATTCCATGCATCTTTTGCCGACTCGCACTTTTTCATCACCTTATAGTAGCTTGCATCGACATATCCACAAAGAGTGTTGATGGTCTTGGAGTTCCAATTTGACAAGGCTAGTTCATCAGCCGTCCACTCTTCTTCCTTCTTGATGATGGTATCTCCGTCAGCATCTGTAATACGTGATTTTTTCCATCCAACCATTATGGTTCTCCACTCTCGTTCATCAATATTCTTGATGTTCCACCTCATCCTTTATTTATAGAGAGAATAGTTCTCTCCAGTAAGGATCAGAGGTCGCGGGTTTCCTTGAGCATCCATAGCGTCCTACAAAAATAAGGATCAGTATAATTAGTATGTCAAGTAACCTGCTCAAGATGCCAATTGTTAATTCTGGTAGGTCTATGGATGTTAAAATAAGTCTCAGTAAATCGATGTTAAGTCTAGTGTTAAAACACCAGAACTAACATCAAACGGAATGTAAACAAAAAGCAGCAGAATAAATTCAAACTAAAGAACACAGCAATTTAAATTTCGTTCATAAGAAAACTTGCTTACGAACTGGGTATACAAACCAGAAAACTATATTACTTTAATTCTTTCAAGATCAAATATAAAGTATAAAACAATATATGAAAATAATAGCATTAACACTATGATACTAAAATACTTGTCGCCACGAAAGGATGATCTTTTCCGTTGGTCACACAAATTCAAAGATGTATGAAACTCGGATGGTGGATTCAAGTACTCCTTGTGCTTTTGTTCTTCTTTTTGTTCGTACGTCTCTACTCTTCGTCTCTTGGCTGCGTTCAAAAGTCCATCTATTTTCAAGATTAATTCTTGTCTTAAATAGGCAAGAATCCTAATCTTGGTAAACAAGTAAACCAATTCTAAACTACATCTAGAAAGATAAATAAAATACTAAACACAATCTAGAAAACAAGTCTAGCGTCATAATATATTTTAAGCCCAATAAAGGCAAATAACTAATAAGAAAGAATTACCAAGAATAAAATTCTCAACAGTAAGCTCATCAGGAGTAAGGTACATTTTAGACATTTCAAACAAATAATTAGTAAAATTATAAAACCCATAACATTCTTTAAGTTTTATATAAATAAACATTATGTAATCCATGAAACAAGTTTAATCGGAAAAAAACTTTGGGCGACAAGATGGGTAATAAATATAAGTTGGCAAATACTTGTATTAGGCCAGATTGACGAGTCATAACTCGTTAGGCGCGATAGTATAATGTGTTGGTTTTTGTACTATGATATATTGGTTTTTGTACTTGAAAGTATTGATTTTTCATAAATTTCTGACCCGTGCTATGATGTATTGGTTTTTATACTCTAATGTATTGGTATTTTACTATAATGTATTGGTTTCTGTACAATAATGTATTAATATAAAACTTTAGTCTGACGGATGATCTGTTAGTGCGGCCTGACAACAGTGATGCCCATATAAGTTTGTGATTTGAACAGATTGAGAATGATTATTATGCACATAATTTTTGAGATTTATCAAAGCATATGATTTACATTTTTTACTAAAATTTTATGGCGGCGGGATAGATTGGAGCTTCACTAATGGACA
>BMAC01001222.1:87864-102872 GCA_014905375.1 Phtheirospermum japonicum
GTTTAGCTCCTCGCTCTCTCTTTCCTCCCCTCTAACATCCGAACAAGCCGTGTTTTGAACCTTCTTTCTCGCGTATACCACTAGTTCCTTGCCACGTGCATCATTCGCTCGGTTTCTCGTTGATCCTTCTTCATTCCTCTCTTGTCCAATGCCTCCGTCCTCATTAACACCACTTAACACCATTTTGCTTCCCTCGTTTTGATAAGAAACAACAGCCTGTCTATTTTCGATTCGAACTTCCTCCTCCGATTCCTCTTCATTAATAACCGAGTCCTTCTTCATACACATACACGACATTAGCAATATCTTCAACCAGTTATATTCTTTGCGACCCTCTTTCCGAAATTGTTCTTGTTGCTCTCGCAAAACCCTCGTGGCCTCCAAGTTGCGGTCGAGTCGATCAAAAACCGAATGTTAGAATGCTTTATTCTCCTCATCTCGTCGCTCAAAGGCCGCTCTCATATCTCGAACCTCTTGATAAACCCTCGCCCATCCTTCCAGATGGGTATCGGGTGCCTTGGGTGATTCCTCGGCATGACTGCTGGAGGGTTTCTCGAGTATAGACGAGGGATTTGAGAATTTCCTTTTTTTAAGAGGAGACGTCTCCATATTTCGGGGGATGAGGTTGACTTTCCGAACCTTGATTAGGGAGTAGCCCAACCGTCGTACATCTATCCCCGCATGTAATGCCAGAGCGGTGATGAGGGGTCCAAAACTAAGTTTGTGCTTCGAAACGACCACAAGCGATTCCATTGGAGAATATAAGTGAGGGAATACAAGGGCGTACCCCATTGCGCGCACACCAAAGTAAAGCCATTTCGACCTGAGATACTTTGCTAGCTTCTTGCTTCCCACGAATGACATGAGCAATGAAACGATGCATGTAAAAGCAAGAGTCATCCTCGATATCCATTGCCGTACCTCTTCTGGCATCTTTATTCGCGTCGGCTCTCGAAATTTCTCTCCAGAGATTCTTAATTTCGACCTCGGGAACACTAGCCTCCAAGTGAACCTTTTCCCCTCCAAACTCCAATCCCAAGGTTTGCGAGAGTACATTCTCGTCCACTACGATCTCTTTTCCAGTTAATTTACACGTAATCACGGAATCCGCTCTTGCAAAGGTGGCGTAGAACTCGACTATAAGTTCCCGATAACACGGCCCATGCAAGCTTGCTAAGCGTTCACAACCAAAGAACATGGCCATCCTCAACACGGCTGCGTCAACCGGATGATTGGGCCGCATGGAATCTTCCTCGATTTCCTTCATTACGAACACCCGAGGTTCGGCAATGGGCCGATTTGAAAACTGCTCAAATAGAGAATTTCTTCTCCCGGGCGAGGTCTCCCGAGGTTCGATAGCTGTTGTTTGAGCTCTCGTCCCGCTTTGTTTAGATGCTCTAGGGGGCATTGGTTCTGAATTGGTCAAGTGCTTGGAGTCAAAGAGTGTATATTCGAAGAGTGCACTCTCTTAAATGATCGCATCAAGCCTTATAAACGGATAGAAGTCAAAATCACGAGTAAAGGAAATTTTTTTTCATTTAGGCCTTCTGTCGAGCATGTACTGAGAAAAGTAAAGAAACAAGGGATGTGATGGGTTTTGAAATTTGAAAGAATCCCTAAGCCCTGTAATCCAAGGTTCCAGCATCAATTTACATGGATAGGGTGTATTTGAAAGATTGAAGAAGGGAGTGAAGTTTTTGGGGGTAAATTAGATGGCGGTACATTGAGGAAATGTCTGTGAAGTATTTGTGAAAGGTGTTTTTATTGTACTGACTCCACTTTTTTATTTATTTATTTTTTTCGGGGCTCCTTGTTTTAAATCGATAAGGTTGGCTTGGCGTGGGAAAAAGGTAGCGGATTCGGCAGACGCCATGGGCATTTGGCATGAGACTTGGCAGAGGAGTGGGCGCACGCCAGGTGTATTTGGCGTGGAGGCTGGCAGCGGGTGGCATACCTTGGCGAGCATTCCAGAAAGTTTTGCTCCTTTCAAGCTGGTTCCCAAGCTCAACTTTGGCATTCTTGACGCAAATTAGCTTCTCAAGATTGCTCCACTAGGAACCTTTTTCACCCTCGTCATTTCCCTACCGAAAATCACGCACGTTTTCCAATTAATTAATTGAGCTTAACTAAACAAAAATTGTAAAACCCTAAGAATATGAAAATAGAAAGGAAAAATGAAGTGAAGTTAAAAGAAATAAACAAAGAAAAGGGAAATTTCGAAAGTTTGAGAAAAGATTACAAGGTAACTCAAGGTGTTCCTTGTTTCTTCTCACTCTCCTTTCTAAAAATATTTTTGTATGTTTTTTTTTTGTTGGTTTTCTTTTATAAATCAAAAGACTAAGAGATTTCAAAAATAAAAAAAATAAAAAATAAAAATAAAATAAAAAAATAAATAAAAAGAAACACGTGAAAAGAACGTGGGTTACCTCCCACGAAGCGCTTGTTTAGCGTCGTTAGCTCAACGTACTCCCCATTGATTAAGTAGAAATTGTGGTGGGGGCATCAACCAAAGCCACAACCTCCTCATCGGGAGGCAAGAGGAAGCCATGTCGGTAGGGCTTGACTCGGTGGCCATTTACTTGAAATTTCTCTTGAGTTTTTGGATCGATCAAAATCACCGCCCCACTTGGATTGATGAACTCAATAGTGTAGGGTCCCATCCATTTCGATTTGAACTTGCCAGGGTGGAGAGCTAAGCGAGAATTATATAATAAAACGGACATCCCAACTTCAAGTTCCTTCGGAATTATCCTCTTGTCATGAATTCGTTTCGTCCTCTCCTTATAAATACGAGCATTGTCATATTGTCTATCCCGAAGTTCGTCCAACTCTTCCATTTGCAACATTCGTTCAAGACCGGCTTTCTTTAAATCCAAGTTCACGGCTTTCATTGCCCAAAACGCCTTATGTTCTATCTCAACAGGCAAGTGACAAGTCTTTCCAAAGGCCAAAGTATAGGGGCTCATGCCTAGAACCGTTTTATACGCCGTCCGAAGGGCCCACAATGCGTCGTTTAGCTTTCTTGACCAATCCTTCTGGTTAGGTTGCACCGTCTTTTCTAGCACGCTCTTAACTTGTTTGTTGCTTGTCTCGACTTGCCCCGAAGTTTGGGGGTGATATGGCGTAGCAATCTTGTGCTTGATCCTGTAGATCCTCATAAGTTTCTCAAAAAGCTTGTTGTAAAAGTGGCTACCACCATCACTTATTATGACTCTCGGGAAGCCAAAACGAGCACAAATGTTCTCTTTCACGAAATTGACGACAACCTCGGCGTTATTCTTTCTTGTGGGGATAGCCTCGACCCATTTAGAAACGTAATCAACCCCCACAAGGATGTACTTAAAACCATCAATCGACTTCGGAAACGGGCCCATGAAGTCAACTCCCCAAACCTCGAAGATTTCAACCACCAAATTTCCCACCAAGGGCATTTCGTTCCTCTTCGAGATGCTCCCCGTTCGTTGACATTTATCGCAAGCTTGAACGTGGATTTGAGCATCATAATGGAGAGACGGCCAATAGAAACCCGAACTCAAGATTTTAAGTGCCGTTTTCCTTCCCCCAAAGTGCCCTCCGGCTTGATGATCATGACAAAAAGTTAATAGCTCTTGTATCTCTTCCTCGGGCACACATCTCCTTATCATACCGTCTTTCCCCACTTTGTACATGAATGGATCGTCCCAATAAAAACTTTGGCACTTAGCGAGGAAGCGTTTCTTTTCTTGCCAATCCATATTCGGCCGAAGCTCACCATTTGCCAAGTAATTTGCATAGTCGGCGTACCAAGGTGCTTGGCTCACTTTCATCAAGTTCTCGTGCGGTAAATTCTCTCCAATGGAAATCCTTTCTCTTTCAATATCAAATTCTTGAAGCAATAGGATCCATCGAATAAGGTGGGGTTTTGCTTGAGGTTTAGAGAACAAATATCGCAATGCGGCATGATCACTATGCACCACAACTCGTGATCCAACTATGTAAGCTCGAAACTTCTCTAATGCAAAGATTACGGCTAAGAGATCTCTCTCGGTTGTCATGTAGTTCTTTTGGGCATCGTTGAGCATCAAACTTGCGTAATACACCACCCTTAATAGCCTGTCGAATCGTTAGCCAAGGACGGCCCCCACCGCTTCACTCGATGCGTCGCACATAATCTCGAAAGGCAAGTTCCAATCGGGAGCTACGACAATGGGGGCGGACACGAGGCTCTTCTTAATCATTCTCACAAGCCTCATTAAATTCGAATGGGATTTCACTACTCAATAATCGACACAAGGGACGGGCAATTTTTGAGAAATCTTTAATAAACCGCCGATAGAAACCGGCATGCCCAAGAAAACTCCTTACATCTTTCACATTAAGGGGAGGGGGTAATTTTTCGATAACTTCCACTTTGGCTTTGTCCACCTCAATACCCTTTTCCGAAATCACATGCCCGAGGACTATCCCACTTCGAACCATGAAGTGGCTCTTCTCCCAACTTAAAGTTAAGCTCGTCTCTTCACACCGAGTTAGCACTTCTTCAAGGTTCCTCAAGCATTCTTCAAACGAGTCCCCATAAATAGAAAAGTCATCCATGAAGACTTCAAGATACTTGTCGATCATGTCGGAGAATATGGATAGCATGCATCGTTGGAAAGTCCCCGGGGCATTACATAGCCCAAACGGCATCCGACGGAAAGCAAAAGTCACGAATGGACAAGTGAACGTCATTTTAGCTTGGTCCTCGGGTGCGATAGCAATTTGATAATAGCCCGATAATCCGTCAAAGAAACAATAAGAGTGGTGGCCGGCTAATTTGTCCAACATTTGATCGATGAAAGGAGGGGAAAATGATCTTTCTTTGTGGCCGCATTCAACTTCCAAAAATCGATGCACATCCTCCACCCCGTCGTCGCCCGTGTATCCAATAACTCGCCCTTATCGTTCTCAATCACGGTAATGCCACTCTTTTTAGGGACCATGTGCACGGGACTTACCCACTCGCTCTCGGCAATCGCGAATATCAAACCCTCCCTCAACAACTTGAGTATTTCTTCTTTCACAATCTCTTTGAGGTTTGGGTTCAATCGCCTTTGGAATTCACGAGAGGGCTTGGCGTCATCCTCTAAGACAATGCGATGCATGCACGTCGAAGGGCTAATTCCCTTTATATCACCAAGGCTCCACCCAATAGCACCTTTGTGAGACTTAAGCACTTTGATCAACTTCTTTTCCTCTTCTTCATTTAGATGGGCAAAGATAATTACCGGCTTACTCTCCTCCTCCTCTAAAAAGACATATTTGAGGTGAGATGGGAGAGGCTTTAGCTCGGGCTTGTGCCTCCTCTCACCCTCATCGGTGGATAGCTCGAACAAATAAATCATTCCCTCAAGGTATTTGTCGAAGGTTTGACTCGGCTCGATAGCTTGTTTCACATCAACAATCTCCACCTCCCCCTTCAAAAACGTGTCGTTTTCCTCAATGACACTTATACAAGCACTATCAAATAGGCTCGGCAAAATACACGATTCGATGTCACGCTCATAAGCTCCATTAAACTCAAAATCACCGCTATCATCATCCGTCGGCTCGATTATCTCATCATACTCATCCACCAAGAAAATTTGCTCAACCAATTCTTGAATTTCGTCAACGAGAAGACAATCCGCATGAAAGATGCTTGAAGGAATCGATGMCAAATTGGTCATAGAAAATGTAACCGACTCTCCCGCCACGGACAAGGTGAGGTTCTTCTTTCCAACATCAATGAGGCATTGTGTGGTGGCCATAAAGGGGCGACCGAGTAAAATGGTATGCTCGGCACCATCGTTGGAAACCATACCCACATCAAGAACAACAAAATCCACCGGGACCACAAGCCCTCCAACCTTGACGAGCACATCCTTCACAACCCCCTTTGGATATCGAATCGCCCTATCGGCCAATTGTAAGCAAATTCTCGTTTCTTGCAAGGGAGCTAGCTCCAATTGCTCATAAATTGAAGACGGCATCAAATTTATCCCCACCCCGGAATCAAGCATACCGTTTGTGACTTTACCATTTCCGAGCGTAATATCGATACAAAAAGATCCGGGATCCGCCATCTTGAGAGCCAAAATTGAAGGATCACAAACAACACTTGCCTCTTTAGATAACACAATCGTCTCATTGGGGGTGCTCATGATCTTCTTGGAAGAAAGTTCTTTGAAAAATTTGGAGTAAGCGGGCATGTCCCGGATGGCATCTAACAATGGAAGGGTGATGTTGACATTAGACAATGTATTGTAGAGCCGTTGGAATTGATCGTATTTCTTGGTATTTTGAAGCCGAGATGGATAAGGCGGAGAAGTCTTTGGAATCGGTGGCTTATAAGCATTCGAGGATTTATGCAAGCCATCGGGGCATTCTTTTGTCGGCAAGGCACTCACGGGGGTAGAAACGGGAGTAGCAACATTCTCATTCGCGGACGGTGGAGCCACTTTGTTATCGATAACCCAGCCACTTTGAAGGGATGTGATCGCATGGTCATGTGATGGTTGGCTCGGTAGTTTCCCCTTTTCATTGGCTTGCTTAAGCATATTCACATCGCTAGCCAATTGGCCAAACTTCGTGTTTAACCCATTCGTCGTGGCCTCAAGAGCGGTGAACCGAGCCTCAAAAGACGTCGTCATGGATTGCAATTGTTGCAATATCATGGTAAGATTTGGATCGGAGGCCAGTGGCGGAACATTCGTCGGGGGAGATGGTCGAGAGGGGCCCAAGTGAGGGTTTGAATGTCCAAAGCCCGGATGCATGCGATTGCCCGGATGGTATGGGGGATTTTGATTTGATGGCCGAACAAAGGGTGGACGAGAAACAACGTGGCCCGGTTGATAGCCTTGAACCCCACAAATGTCCTCCGATTGAGGTACCGGCATATAATGAGAGGTATTTGATGGGCAATAAAGTGTCTCATGCCCAACTAAACCACAAGTCAAACAAGAAGGATCCACGGTCGGAGGCGACACCTTAGCCATTTGAGTTTTAATAGCGGCCAACTCCTTTTCTAACTCAATCTCTCTCGGGAACGGAATCTCATTCACGTCTTTAACCTCATTAGCACTCGAATATAAAGCTCGGGATGATCGTTGTTGGGAATTCTCGGCAAGGGTAGTGAAAACTTTGAGAATCTCATGAGGGGGTTGTTCCGTCATGTGTCCCCCGGCCGTTGTATCCACCATATATTGAAATTGAGGTTCTAAGGCCTCATGGAACGTTTGGATCAAGAGCTCCTTGGGTAGGCGATGGTGGGGGCAACTATCAAGAAGTTCCTCAAATCGGGCCCAAGCCGAATGAAATGGCTCATTCTTCATTTGTTTGAACAAGATTATCTTAACCCTCAAGGCGGCCGTCTTTTCCATAGAATAGTAATGATCCAAAAACAAGGACGAGAGTTCGTCCCAAGTGTGAATTGAATTCGGTGTAATGCCCATGAACCACGACAACGCTTTATCTTGCAAGTCATAGGAGAAACAACGAAGACGTAAATGCTCCAAACTCATCATATTAGGTCGATGAAAACCCGAGACTTGCCACATAAATTGACAGAGGAATTGGAGAGCATCTTCTTTTGCAAATCCATGAAAAATCGGGAGTCGAGCAAAATCAAGGGAACGGATATCAATTGCCATTATCTCGGGGGGCAAGGTAATGCAAGAAGAAACCGGAGCACCCACAAAGGCCTTACTAACATCTCGCATAGTACGGATGGGGGCATGGGCATTGGGACTCAAACCGCCAAAACGGGTGTAAAGATCGGGAACATCATTTCGGACCTCATTAACAGCTTCTCCAAACCCGGGGGCACCATTATAACCATACGGATTCATATTCGGCATAGGATTGTAATTATGCAAGGGAGGACTACCACACGGACCGGTATTCGGGTTCGGCATAGTTGAAAAATGTTGAGGAGTTCCATACCCATACGAACCGGGAGTCGGGGCTCCATAACCAAAACCGGATCCATTAAACCCGACATGGTTTGCACCATGCCCTCCCATGCCGGGTTGACCGAAGCCTTGGGAACCGGGGACAATGTGGTTTGCACCTTGCCCTCCCACATGTCCCATTCCAACCGAACCACCACCATTCCCAACATGGTTTGCACCATGCCCTCCCATGTCGGGAACAAAGCCTCCATTAAAAGAAGTAGGGAAAGAATTGTTACCATGGTGTTGGCCCATGGCGTGCCCTTGAGTGGTAAAACCACTCCCTTGAGATCCTAGAGCTTGCTCGGGAGGTGGCGGGGGAATGTGGCTAGATAGCCCGGTCTTGTCACTTGCGTCGAGCTCCTCATGAACTCCGGGCTCGGTCGAATTAGAACTTTGAGGGTCGGCCCGGGGAGATTTCCCGATAGGGTCGAGAAACGGGCCCATGTTTGGAAGAATGTTCGCCATATGAAAATCAAGAAGAAAGGGATGTCGAAGACATCGTAATCGTTCGGGGTTAGAAGTATAAGGGAATAATTCGTGGCCGAGCGAACGACGACCTTGCATACACTCAAAGAAATCGTCAAATAAAAAGGAAAGCTAAAAACACAATGAAACGACAATTAAATCGAAGGCCTTAACCAAGCCGTGTCGCAACGGCGCCATTTTGTTGTATAGTTTTTGGTGGTTTTGGAAAATTAAAGGTTCATTTGGCTTGGTATTATCGGGGTTCAATTCAATTGTGAGTCCCGAAGTGTTTCAAGCTTAGAAAATAAAGGGAAAATGAAAATAAAATAATTAAAATAGATAAACTAAACTAGAAAATGAAAGTGCAAGTTGGTAGAATGCCACGTCGTATGCCTCAAACATAAAATGCAAAGCAATTAAGGAATTAAGCAAGAAAATGCATTATTTCACCAAGTACAAGCATGCATGCACAAGGTACAACCATGCATGAAAACTCAAATAATGCAAATTGACAAAAATTGAAAGCACCAAAGTAAAGAGCAATAAAAGTTGACGTAAAAGTTCAAATCTTTCGGAAAAATAACAAGAAACGAAGAATAGATCTAAGATTCAATTTAAAACTATGCATGGAAATTTAATTCAAAATAAAGCATAAGTAAAACTCAAAGTCATGATGATCAAGGACCCGATCTATCGCCTAGGTGTGTCACTCAACTAGAATCCATAATCAATTCACAAGTTTCATCATGAAATCAAGTAGCGAAGATAAAAGGCATAATTGAAGAACAAGCATGGAAATGAAGAATAAAGCTTGAAATTAAAAGGAAAGCTTACTAAAATTAAATGGAGAATCCAAAGCTTGAATTACAATGAAGGTGCTAATCCAAAGGAGTATTTGGATTCATCTTGAGCTTACAAACCCAAGGAATGCTTGAAAAATTAAACTAAGAACAAGAGAGAGAAAATATTCCAAAACCATGCAAGTTTGGGAAATTTGAGTTGTTTTTTCCAAAATGAAAGTTCTACTCTATTTATACAAGGTTCAATCGGGTCAAAATGGTCTAATTTGGCTTTAGGGGCTCCATAATCCCGAATTTTGACCCAAGGTTGACCATAGAAGACTCCTTTTAGCCACATGGCTACGCAATTGGCTCGGAAGGGCTCAAATGGCTCGGGGCGTGACCTTTGGCGTGAGATTTGGCCAACGCCAGGCGCCCTTGGAGAGTGTGGCGCAGGAATTGGCGTCTCCTGGCGTGCGCCAAATGCTTCTGGGAGGCGCTGGCTTGGGTTTTGGTGTCTCCTGGCGTGCGCCAAATGCTGCTGGGAGGCGCTGGCTTGAGCTTTAGCATCTCCTGGCGTGCGCCAAATGCTGCTGGGAGCTTTGGCTTGCCTTGGCAATGCTTGGCGAGCATTCCAGAATGTTTGCCACTTTTGAAACTTGTTTTAGCACAACTTTTGGCAATTCCTTGCATGGCTTGGCTTCTACTTGGCTTGTATTTTGGCCCTCAATTTCTCCACCTTTAAGATTAGGAATTTTAAATATCAAAACCCAAGAATTAAACCAAACCTCCAACTAATTGGAACCATTTAACCCAATTAAACATAGAATTAACAAGAAACAAGAAAAACAACAAAACTAGAAAAATAACTTAAAAACCTAAATAACCGACGTAAAAATTGTTAAAACCACAATAAATCCTTAATTAAAAATACGAGAAAAACACAACAATTACATGCAAAACAGATCCCCACATGTCTCAATGTAAAGTGAAAGAAAAGTTAAGCGAACAACTGATCTTCAGATTATAAGAGACTCAATTTCTAAAGTGACGAGATTATATATATATACCAGCTGCAAATGTGTCTGCAAGCTCAAAAGCCCCAATAAGAGGCACAATGTCGCAGATTAAGATATTGCAACTACTTTTAGTGGAAGTGTGGTTGAGGTTGTGACTCCCAAAAGAAACAGGGGGAGGTCACTTAGTTCGATCAATACTCGCCTAAGAAATAAGAAGGCATGTATGACACAACTTCAATTAATCATCAATGAAGATAATAACTCTCGCGAGATTATTTCTGGTTTTACTTTTGTCCAAGAATCATTACTGGAGGACGCTCTGATGTTTAATATGATTCCAGTGAATAAAAAAATCTCAATGTATTATGAAAATTTATATGAGTTGATGGAAAGATTTCTCACACACATTGATGATGTAGACAATTTTGCTCAAGTAATCATAGAGTACGATGATATAGAACCACGCTTCTTGAAATATCAACAAATAGCAAATAGGCCCAATGTAAATAATCAATCCAGGTAAAACTAAATTCACTAACAACAAGACAGGTATTCGGTCTGGTAGTGCTAGCCTCACCAAATGTAAAGCCTGTAGAATATAAACAAAATTTTGTCAGAAAGCGAAATGAGAAATATAAAGCCATGAGATGCAAAACTAGACTTGAAGTACAAAGTTTCTCACAACACCCTTGATTAACTATGAGGATACCCATAATAAATATTATAATTCTAAAGAATTGAGAGTGCAGCTTATACCTGTGGTTATAGCATACCTTTGTAGGGATCATGATTTAGAGATATATACTAAAGTGTTGCTGGATTCTCATTTCCAAGGCAAGTGAATCTAATCCAAGAGTGCATTTGCAATTAAATTAAAATGCTCACTTTATGGATTGAAACAATCCAGGTGGATATGGTATAATCGTCTAATTGATTACTTGACTGGAAAAAGATAATTTATGCCCTTGCGTACTATATAGAAAATAAGTTTTGAATTTGCAATTGTAGCTATATATGTCAATGATATGAACATAATATGCACTCTCAAAGAAATAAGAGAAACCGCTAACTTCTTGAATTTTTAATTTGAGATAATGAATCATGGGAAACTCGGTCTTGTGAAGGCTTTAAACTAAAACATGAGTTTGTACAATATTAAATACTATAATTTTCATATGTCCACAGATGATCAGGCGATTAAATATGGATATGTGCAATATGTTAACACTCTTAAGATTGATCAAAGTGAAGATATAAGGAAAGATCAATTTCATCAGTGGAATGACGAAAAACTTGTGGGAGCTGGAATTCTCTACATGTGTACAATATGCGTATTATTGTACCATTACTAATACACTTGACCAAATATTACTTTCTCAAAATTGTTATCTTGAGATAACTAAAGAAAGCGCAATGTCACTAGAATGGAATCAAAAACGTATTTTGATACCTAAAGAAACTATTGACGAAACACCAAATATTACCGTTGATGTTGATTACTCATTCGATACATGTAAAGAGATCATTGTCACACATGTAGTAGTTCGTGGGTATCTATGATAAATTTTATAATTATACATATCTTTGAGAGTATTGGCTTGAACTCTACCACTGAAGAATTCACTTGTAGTTATGATGAAGATAATATAAGTTGCAATGAACAAATAAAAGTAGACTACATGAAAGGTGATCATATCACCACAATTCTTCTACAACCAATAATTATAGACTTTCTCAAGAGTCAAGTAAATTGATGAAGTGGAGACTTTCAGTGCTCACTTGATTAGATGTATATATCACTTTCAAAGTTCTCTTGATAGATGTACATATCAGAGAGAGATGTAGACTTCAAGTGGAGTTTCAACATAGGTGTGCTGTACTATTTTTCCTTCGACCAAGTGTTATTTTTCATATTATTTGTTACTTAGTAAGGTTTTAACGAGCCAACAATGAAGTATCGTTTCACTCCTTAACTTGACAGAAGAGGGAGTGTTACAGAAAAAATACAATTAATGGGTTTTGTTAACTGATAAATGTAATTTTAATGTTTATTGTCTTTATGTATTATACAAAATATAAATTTGATACACCATATACTGAGAGGTTTTATAAATAAGAGAGCTCTAATTTTACCGTCTCTTTATATATATATATATATATATATATATATATATATATATATATATATATATATATATATATATATATATATATTTATTTATTTATTTATTTATTTATATTATATTCCTATTTTCGTCCATTCTTTCATTCATAAGTGCGTAGACATACCACTTTTCATGTAGTATTATAGAATGGCTGGTTGACTGACTTACCCCATTATGTCAACTCCTTGTCATCTTTTACTCCGTGTGAACTTTGACTTATTCTTTGGTTCATTAAAAGTCAGTTCTACATGTGCAGATTAAAAGAAATGTACAACTTGAAACCACAACACAAATGTTGAATTTGTAACTTTAAGAAACTCATAATAGCCTGTGATTAGACTGATCATTAAAGTTAAGGATGATGTTGGACGAATTTTATTTCTTACTTTAGAGGGTCTTATAGCTGTGAGTTGGCCCTAAAAATGGCAGTGCCATTCTTGAAACTATTACTTAACAGGACTCTGTTTGGATTATATTTTATTGAAATTGTAAGTTTTATTACTTAAAATTTTGAGTATTCAAGATTTTATAAATAGTAAAAATTCTTATTTATTGTATGTTTTTGAATCATTTACTTTTTATTGTAAACGTCAAATTATATTTGGATAGTGAATGATAATATATTTTAATATTATATTTGATGTCAAATCATGTATAAAAAGGAAATAATTTTTAATTTTTATATTTTAGTTAGTAATATATAATTATTTAAATGTATGATGATGTGATAATAATAGAGATGGAGGTGTCGGAACCGGCAGTTCACAATTCAAACTGCCGGTTCGATTTGTCAATAAATGACAAACTGCAATCGAACCATGAAACCGACTGGTTGCCGGTGATTTGTGAACCGCCGATTCAAGGTTCGGTTTGGTCGGTTCGCCGGTTGAACTTTTTTTCTTTCGATTTTGGACATTTTTTTTTTTGTTAAGTTTATTATCAGTCTTTTTAAAAAATATGAGATTAAGTGAAATAGAAATAACACTTTAACTAAATTTAAAAAAAATGACCTTGAACTATTTTAAAATATTTGAAGTTAAAATCTATATTTTAAATAATTATATGAGAAGCATACGTGATTTATGAATTTTGAAATAGGATGAAAATAGAAAATTTTCAATTACTCGAATTTAATATCTTATTGTTACTTTATAAAATTTAAATAAGTTGTATATTACGTTTTAACTTTCCACCTTAAAATCAAACACTACAAAAAAAGAGGGAAATGCTGACGGGCAGAAAAACCGTCAGCAATGCTGCTGCCGCTGACGGGTATAAATGCTGACGGATTTTCTGACGGGTATAGGCCGTAAGTAATATGCTGACGGCCTAAACCCGTCAGCATTATTAAATAAAATAACAATAATGCTGACGGGCAAGCCGTCAGCAATTTAATTAAAATATAACTTATAATATTATAATTATAATACATATAAAATAATATTATATATTTATAATTTAATTAATTATTTATAAAATAAAATATATAATTATATTAATTATTTAAAAATATAATATAATATACATTATACATTTATAAATATAATATAATAATTATATATTTATATATTTATAAATAATATTATATATTTATAAAAATAACATATTATTATTTATAAACAATGTATATTTATACTATATATATAAATAATATATATTTATAATATCATTATTCATAAATACAATATAATTATTATATATTTATAAATAATATTATATATCTATAATAATTATATATCATTACTTATATATAATATATATATATATATATATATATATATATTAATTTATTTATTTATGAAAAATATATATTTATAATATCATTATTCATAAATATAATCTACATTTATAAATATAATATAATTATTGTATATTTGAATATTTATAAATATTATTATATAATCATAATAATTATATATCATATTTATATATAGTATTTATAAATAATATATATATTTATAATTAATAATATATAAAATTAATAATAAATATATATTTCAAATAATATATATATTTATAATTATTTATAAATATTATATATATATATATATATATATATATGTTTATTTATAAATAATATATATTTATAATAATATTATGCATTTATATATCATTATTCATAAATATAATCTACATTTATAAATATAATATAATTAATTATAATTATAATTTATAACTTAATTTATATATCTAATATATATTAAAAGTATATAATCTCTCACATGTAATCGACATGGCGAGACGGTAAGACCACTCCTCTATTTGCAAGAGGTCTGGGATTCGAATCCCACCGATGCACACGGGCTGGGTTGGGTCGTGGGTCGGGCTGGGTTGTGGGTTGGGCTCAGGCGGGCTGGGCTAGGCTCGCCTAATTTCTTTTATAATATTTTAGAAATGCTGACGGGCTTGACCCGTCAGCATTTATAAAATTTTTTTAAAAAAAAAATGTTGACGGGCGCCACCCGTCAGCATTTTCTGACGGGTACGTTAATGTCGTTAGCAATCAATTTACTGACGACGGACGACGCTTAGTGAAAGTGCACATAATTTTCTCACTACAAAAAAATCCGGCAGTTCTGGCGGAATTCCTGGCGGCCGTCAAGCCGCCAGCAATGCTGACGAATTTCC
>BMAC01001222.1:109262-140110 GCA_014905375.1 Phtheirospermum japonicum
GCGACGAGCAGGCGTTGGAGATTCAGCGGATCCGCGACGAGCAGGCGCTGGAGATTCAGCGGATCCGTGAGGCAGCAGGAGCGTTCCTAGTTGAGGCTCCAACAGCAGATTGAAGAAGCTGTTGCTCGGGCCATGGGTCGTCGGCCTCCCCGTAGTCCAGATGGTAGAGATTTAGATGGATAGTTATATTTTTATACATTCGACTGATTAAACGATTTTTTGTTATTGAAATGATTTGTTTTCATTTTTTTATTAGTGGATTATTTATTTTGAATTATCTCTAAAATTTTATTTGTCTATTATTTTTAATTTGATTATTAATTAATTAAATTTTATCTAAAATTTGTTTATTATTAATATTAATTTAATTAAAATTAATTAATTAATTAATTAATCCCGCAGTAAATCCTGGCGGCTAAATTCGCCAGTAAATACTGGCGGTAACCCGCCAGTAAATCCTGGCGGCCAAATCCTCCAGTAAATACTGGTGGATTACCCGACAGTAAATACTGGCGGAGTACCCGCCAGTAATGCTGACGGTGTAACAACCCGACAGGAATACTGGCGGGCATTTCCTGGCGGCACAAGCCGTCAACGAAACCGCCGGCATTCCTGGCGGGTGACAATTTCCGTCAGGATTCTACAATCCTGACCGCAAATATACTGGCGGCCATAATCCGTCAGGAGGCCGTCAGTATTTGATATACTGACGGAATCCTGACGGATTTGGCCGTCAGGATTGCCGAATTTTTTTGTAGTTACTTACCTTAGAGAGAGACCGAGAGACATAGGTTATCACCAATTTATCGAATCGTTGCTAGATGCAGGAGTCACTAATATCTATATCGCGATCGTGGGCTGTTATTTATAAGATAAAGTCATTTTCTTGTTTACCAAATTCAAAAAAATTGAACGAGTTTGGTGTTTAAAAAAATAATTTAAAAAATGAATATTTATAGGTGTAGAATAAAAAAAAGAAGAAGAAGAAGAAGAAGAATCGGCAGTTTGAACTGGTTTACGATTGCAAAAGAGATGAAACCGGAATCAGACCATTTTACTGACTGTAACGATTCGAACTTTGGTCAACGATTAATCAAACCGTACCTTCGATTCGAGCCGAAGATTTGACCAACTATCCAAATCAATAAACTTATCACATAAGTACATTGATAGCACACCCTGAGTCTTAACAATGGATTTGTGATTTTCTTTCAGTGATAATATACATGTATATACAAAATGCCTCTCTTATAAATAGACACCACTCATATAGTCTAATTCATTCAATGTGAATTTAATTTCTTTCTTCTTTTAATATTGTATTGGACATCATTTTCATATTTAATTTTATTTAAACTCCAAGAACTTGAGCTTCTACCACAGTAGCACATTGTACCCGAAATACATTTACGGAGTCATAAATATTATATTGTAAAATTGTATACCATAATTATACATCACATATATAAAATATTTTTCCCAAAAACCACTTGCCCATGTCATAACCAGTTACTCAGATTCTTGACAATTTCATTTTCTTTATGTGTAGAATATATAATATCGAACACGAAATTAAAATAAAAGAAATGGGGAAATTAGAAAGTCTCACCTCACAGAGTCAACTACATTCTGGCACTTGCATAATTAAGATGAAAATCTTACAAAAATAATGTAATTATAACTAAATAAAAGGGTCATCATAGTCTGCTCTTCTCAAAGATCATCTGCTTTCACATGGCCTCACATATTCTCTTCCTTATTTCAGCTCTTTGCATTTTCTCGGTTTCGGCTGATGGTAATTAATTAATTAATTATCTTTAGCTTATTAATTAATATGGCATATATATATATATATATATTTTTCGAGGATTTCAAATATTTTTTCATGTATACATTCAATAGTGAGCATCGACTGCGGATCATCGGACATCTACACCGACGAAAACATAATCATTTGGACCGGAGACAATGACTTCATGCAGAACGGGGAGTCAATGGTTGTCCAAAGCAGCAACTCCATATCCCACGTCATGGACACCCTCAGAGTGTTCACCACCCGTAAAAAAAACTGTTACTCTGTACCATATTCCGGAAAGGGCGAACGCGTCCTCGTGCGCGCTAGTTTCAACTACGGTAACTACGACAAAAAGTCGGCCCCTCCCACGTTCGATCTCCAGCTCGATGGGAACCGATGGGTGACGGTCGAGACTTCGAGCACGGGTTACGTATATTACGAGGCCATTTATGTTCCTAAGGGGGATGACGTGAGCGCTTGCGTTGCCCAGACGAAGCCGGGCCAGTTTCCTTTTATGTCGGCGCTGGAGGTGCGCAGCTTAGCCTCGGACATGTATGGCCACGTGGATCAGAGTTATCCTCTGTTTATGATCACAAGGGTTGCTTATGGTGCAAATGAAACTGTCAGGTATGGACTTTCTTTTCTTGAGTTTACAGCTATTTTATTATTCTGGCTTGTGTTTTCTTGAATACATATTTACATTTTTCATTGGTTTCAGACTGTTATTCTGGGGTGATTACATAAAAAAGAAAATTACAAACTCTCAAATTAAAAAACTACCAGTGAGGTAGGTCAAAAGAAAAGGTTTGATTATGTTTCAAAATTAGAAATGTTTTGGTGACTTGTTTGGAATAGAATTAATATTTAAAATTTTGGGTACTCAAAATTTGTGATTAGTAATAATATTTATTTGTTATATGATATATTATTATATTATATTTAATGTCAAATTATGTTTGACAAATGAATATATTGTATTATTATATTATATTCAATAGTATTTAATTATTTAAATGTAAAGTTGATAGTATAAAAGAGATGAGTGTATTAATTTAATAGTATATGATCAGAATTAGAGGTAAGAATTTGTTGGTTGAATATGAAATTTTAAAATCCTAAGATTCGCAATCTCATTAGTGATATTGGGACCCTATATATAGCCCAAACATAATTTTACAAACATTCATCGTGTTTGTGTTTTCTTAATAAATAGCCCCATATCGTGTACATAATTTGTAAAATAGAAATAAATATATAACTGAGATGTATTTCTATTTTTGAAGGATAGGTTATACTCATACGTAATGGGTATTTTTCATAATTAATCCTTAAGTTGTATATGTGAATTGACTTTTTTTTTAATGATTTTTGCAGATCAGATTTCTAATTTTTGGAGGTCACCTGAATAATAAAAACTTTATTTGTTTAAAGATTTTAAAGGAGGCCTCCACTTTAATGTGTCAAGTTATATTTGATTAGTTGGTGTTGTTTTATTATTTTATTATATTATTATAAATAAATTATTAATTGATATGCAGATATGGATAAATGTGTTTTTATTAGTTTGACATATACAAATGCATTTACATGTAAAGATTCTGATACACACACAAGTGTATATAGTACTTAATAATTAAGGACCAATAGTTTTACTTTATGTTTAATTGAAAATAAATGCCATTTCAAAATGAACATTGGATAAATGGTATTTCACGGCAAAATGCTTGTTAATTTACAATATCGCTACTGTTTTTATAATGCATGGATGTTATTAGGCCCTAACCACTTTATTAAATATGTAAATTAAGGAATTTCACAAGTTCTCATTATACATTTGATTTTTGCATAAGCTAGTCACTTATTTCCAATCATATAAATGAAAAAAGGGGCAATTGCACCCCATGGACTTTAAAAATATAAATGGAAGGAGTATATCACCAATGAGCCCACTAGTGTCATACCAAAACACAAGGGAAAATCGCAAAAGTATCCTTATTTTGGGTTTAACGATAACTATATTTCCTCTTGAATTTTCAATATTTCCTATTTTATATTTTCCACCCAAAATTATTTATTTTTCCCATATTTATTACCTTTTGTTTCCGGTTTATTTTCTCTTCTTCTTTCTTTAATATCACTCCGTCCCAACCATATTCCCCCCTTTCTCTACAATCTCACACTCACACATATGGCGCACACATTCCAAAATCATAAATCAAAATCTCTCTACACATGACATCATGACATTAAGAGATGGAATTTAAATTCTTAATTCTCATAATTAATTAACATAAATATATACCCCAAATCAACAAATTTCGAATTTAATTTGGCAAACTCGAGGTATCCGTCGAGCCGAAGCATGACTCCGGTGAGAGTTGATTTTCGTTCCGTCGAATAATAATCGTTTTTGCGACGGGATACAACAACGATGCGATGGTGCTAAAAGTGGAATTTGAGATGAGGGGACAGTAGGGTTGAGATGCAGTTTGATTTGTCACTAAAGTCACTCCACGAGTTCGCGGAGTACTATTGGAGCTTACATTTTGCTTTTTCATTTTTGGGTTAATGAAAGTGAAACGGCCGATTAGATGATTAGGAAACATATCACTTATCCCAATAAAATTCACTTTTCTCAACTATTAGGTTATAAAAACAATGAGAAAATCGATCGAAAACATGTACGAAATATATCACTTGCACGAATATGTTAATGTTGAGTATGAGGGTTTGGGAAAATTAGTAGGTGATAAATCTTACTTTTCAAGAAATCGGCAGTTTCTGGAACCCAATCCACATGCAGCGTTGATTAATTGATCTCAAAATGATTTTGATGTAGAAATCTTTCAACCTAATGAGCTTGATAATCAAAACTCAAGGACATGCTTTTATAAACCAAGAACACAACATAATATACTGAGCAATGTGAGCATGCTTGAAAGATAAAAGAAAAATGCAGGTTTGCAGATGATCGTTATGACAGGCTATGGACCCCAGCGACGGGTGGGGACGGATTAACTGCCCTCGCGACCGATGCTTTCTTTATCGAAACCGATGGCGTACTGGACCATCCCCCCTCTGCAGTTCTCCAAAATGCAATTGCTGCAGTTACACCCACSGGCGAAATCCACTTGCTCACGGGACTCCCTACTGCCCAAGTCCCCGTCTACATGAACATGTACTTTTCCGAGGTGACTCAGCTCGACACGACCGACACCAGATCCTTCCAAGTTCTCGTGAACGGCGCGCCTCTGTTCGATATCCCCATTCTGCCGCCTTACGCCAATTGTAAGGAAATGTACATCAGCAACCTCACAGCTTCTTCGGACACTACCTTCGCTCTGGTGCCTACCAGCGACTCGACGCTGCCTCCTCTCATCAACGCCATGGAGGTGTACTCGATCGGGGATGTTTTGACGGATGGGACCCACACCAAAGACGGTGGGACACTTCAATTCTTATTTTATTTTTGTCACGTATTGGTCCTGTTCCACTTTTTTTTTCGTCGTTCCACTAATTATGATCATTAATTTAATAATGACGCCTAGAATAACTTAATCTTAGCATTATGGTGGTTTAGTGGAGGGATTAGCTTCTTTGCGAGATGCTTTCGCCGTGTTACAAGATTGGACTAGCGATCCTTGTCTACCGGCGCCTTATTCGTGGGATTGGATCAATTGTACGAGTGATTCAACGCCGCGAGTAACAGCACTGTAATCTCCATTAACTTTCATGTTATTTATTTTTAATTTTTTATTTTTTTATCATGTATAATTGTTTGTGTAAATGCTTCTTCACAGGTATCTTAGTAGCTTTGATCTCTCAGGGGAACTTCCAGATTTTAGCTCCATGGATGCTCTTGTGACAATGTAAAGATTTTATTGAACTAAAAATTTAGGGATATAATCACAAAAAAAGAGAAAATAAAATTACTCTTCTTTTCAAATTACAAATACCCCCTTGTAAGATGGGCTAAACTCGGGTAGTTATTGTAAGTAACCCGAAAAATTATTTTAAACTAAAGAATTAGAACTTCCTATTGTCCTATTAATCTTCTCATTACATTTTCTTTGGTTTGCAGAGATTTTCATAACAATAGTCTGGATGGAGGGATTCCTGATTTTCTCGCAACATTCCCAAACCTGAAACAATTGTGAGTATATAAATATTGCAAATAAATAATAATAATAATAATAATAATAATAATAATAATAATAAACAATTGTAACACAAACATTTTTGTATGAATATCCTACAGGAACCTTGGTAACAATCAATTCAGCGGTCCGATACCGGATTCACTATCCAAGAGAAAGGGCCTAAACTTAGTGTAAAAACAACACCACTTCGTATCCTTTATATAAAAGGCCAAACATAATTTTTAAAAATAAACATAAAAATTGAAAATCAATATTATTGTTGGTTCCTGCAGTGTGAGTGGCAATCCAGATCTATGTGCATCCGGAAGCTCGTCGTGCACGACTACAACAACAAGCTCATTGCCGGGTTTGCCATCTGGTAATAATCCAGGAGACGGAGTGGGCTCGCCAGCTGGCAGTAGAAATAAGAAGAAGAAAAGTAATCTGCCTGTTATACTTGGCACCTCAATACCAATCCCAATCAGCATATCTACATTCTTGTTGTTCTTCATAAGATGGTACCGCAAGAGAAAAAACGCTGCAGTGGCTACATACACCGCTGGTCAGAAAAAAACACTTGTTTTGGGGTATATATATATATATATATATACGTACATTTTTTTAAAGCTGATTTTAATGAGCTTTGTTTATTTTATTTGATGTTGTAGGACAACATGGAGGTAACAGGCCACAAGCATCACCGATAGGTAAAATGGGTGAGGCGATAATGAATGAAATAAAGACAACCGTGGAGGATCAAATAATTGGCGATGTGGAGGGTCAAGTAATTAGCAATGTGGAACAAGCTGATCAGACAAATGTGCAGCCAAATAATTAGTGTATTCTAGCAGTGATGTTGGGAATTGAGCTTTTAGTTGACAAAAGATTAATTTGATAATTAATTAATGATTCTACTTGCATTTTGTATTAATATATAATTTTTGTGCCACTGCGTGTAAGTGCTTTGGGGATGTACAATTACAAGTGTTTTGTCAATTGTAATGCATGTCACGAAATATTTATTTTAAAGTCAAAAAAATTGTAAGTATATTTTTTTGTAATTTAATGTATTTTATATTACATAGAATGTGAAAGTAAATTTTCTGATTATATAGTTCGCCAAAATTCACATAAATTCGCAAGTGAGGTAAGGTATATTTTATCAAAATCAGTGTATTTCAGAATTTATTTTATCAGACTCATATTTACTTTTTGATTTTTAATCTATATTTACCGTATATTATATAAACTTAATTGTTTTTTATGATAGAAAAACACATTAGCCAAAATACACACACACACACATAGAGAAGAGTTCGAATGAAAACAACTACCTTATATGAGAACTTAAATCCAATTGTGAGCCTTACATCTAATTAAATAGATGAACATGATTTTTTATATTTTTTCTTATTTGATTAAAAGTATTAGTAACATTATATAATAAAAATATTGTTGATTATATATAATAAAAGTGTCAGTTTGCATATAAAGTGATGTTCTCATAGGAACTAATAAACTTATATATATACACACGCGCGCACGCACGTATACACGATTAAAATCTTCATTTTTTTTTAATATATAGAAAGTCTATTACAAGATGATTTAACAATGAAACAGACAAAAACAATTAAAAAATGCAAGGTGATATTATTTTCTTTTCAATAAAAGAATATCAATCGAAAAGAAAATAAATTTATATTTTTATAACACTATCTATCAAAGTCTGTATATTGTTTATTTAACAAAATTTATAAATTATGTAAGTTTTAGCATGTATATAAATAATACCCGAATTTAATAGATAATGATATTTTTTGTCTATGTTAATATAGTTCCATTTGATTGTCAATTTATATTTTGTCTATAATATTATAATATTTGGAGTTAATTTCTTTTTATTAAGAAAAACATGAATCGACAAGCAAATGTAATTATACTAAGTAGTGAGAATATTGTTTATATGATAAAATTAGAATCTATGTAAGTTTTAAAATGTATTTTTCAAATTTCTTTATCTTTTGCATTGTAAGATTATCTAGTATTATGTTTGTTATATATTGAAAAACGAAAATTATAATCATGTGTATTTGTCTTGTATTTAGTTAATGTACTTTTATCGTCAAAGACTATTAATTTTATATTAATATATATTATAAATAGATTCAAAACAAAAATATTATTACATTTTGAAAATATAAAGTTCGTATACGTTTTGATAAAATGTAAGTATACGGGTTGTATAAAATGCACCCTATGGATATGAAATAATGCAATCTTATTCGAGAGTTCAGGTGAGTTTTGATGAATCCGGACGAGTTGGCTGAACTAATAATGTATTTTCAAACTTCGTGTAGTACATGATGCATTAAATAACAAAAAATAAATTATTAAAATACACAGAAAAAAACGTGTACAGTAAACAAGGTTTAGAAGCTTCCCCCTTATTTTAAATGTTCTTTCATTCTTCCTTGAAAATGAGATAATAAGAAGTAATTTACTATGAAAGGAGCAGTTTACAATAAAAATATATTATTGGGGTCTTCTACTTTTTTATGCTATTAGAAAAAAACAAATTTTATTTAATAAAAAATTAATCCAACGGATGCACTTGGATTATTGTAAGTTTATATAGTACTTCAATCAATATTGAGTTTGCTTTGCATTAAATTACATAATCGAAATGGCGGAGTGCTAATTTTTTTAATCATAAATGTCACGTCAACGCAAATGAAGTGTTAAAGAACAATATTATATTATATAATCAAGTGGTAACCAATGTTTTAAAAATCGGATCGGGCCGGTCCGACCGGGTTAACCGGGAACCGGTCTCGATTCCGGTCTGATTTCTTACTTAGTTTGGTTGGTTAATGACTCAGTGCCACCCGACAATAATCGGTAAAAATCGGTAAAATCGTTGAACGAGTGAACCGGTAAAAATCGGTTCTAATCTTTTTTTTAGTTAAAAAAAAATAAAATAGGTAGTTCCAATATTCCAAATATCAACTTAGTATCAAGATTGTTTTAATTGATCCTAAAATTTTAAATAATTTTAAATTTTAATTGATCAAGATTCATTATTTGCAATCTTTTTATATTAAGATTGTTTTAAATGATCCTAAATTTTTGTTATCATAATAAATTCATATGTATGAGATTGATTTTGAATGGATGTGTTGGATAACAGAATTGTACGTGTTATATGATATTAAAATTGTTACTATTTATATTGCATAATAATTATATATATATATATATATATATATATATATATATATATATATATATATATATAGGAGTTCGATTTGATAATCGATTTTTTAAAAACGGTTCAATCGGTCGGACCAGTGACCCAGTAATCAGTTATTGATCCGGTTTGATTTTCAAAACATTGGTGGTAACCCCTAAATTTTGTTTTTATATAATATTTTAAACTCATGAATATGCTTTTTTGCCCCGAACACTACAAACTGGATATAAAACAGAAAAATAGAAGACTAAAATTATTGTGGAAATAAAACAAAAGTCGTACGACCCGAATGTTTAAATTATGGTAATTTCATGTAGTTTTCTAACATGTCATTTGTGCGGGGAATTCGTCATTTTCGTACATAAGAGTTAAAATTGTTATGGCATTGAGGGTATACTAAACCCAATATAAAAGATTATTGGTTTAATTGACTCAAATAGAATATTTGGGTTAGATTGCACTGAATAAAGATTATGAGTTAAATGGCTCCTTTTACTATTCATAAATACATTACATACATCCTTAAGATGTGAATTCGCGTTGATACGATATCAAATATATAGGTCGGTAAATATACAGGTTTGTAGAGATTTATGAGACGACCTCCTATTTAGAAGGGACGATCTTTTCTATAGAGGGGCGAGCTATTTTGGGGAGTGGCGAGCTCTTATATGAAGGTGGTGAGATTTTACCAGGCAAATGGTATTATAACAGCTAGGTACTGAAAGTTTGGGCTTTATGGTTAATAAGATCTTGAGCCCTGGTGGGCTGATATAAAGTATGGTATGGAGTCCCGGTGGACTAAAGGCATGGTATGGTTATTGGCCCATGGTTATTATGGTAACTTAGCATATAGGAGAAACTCTAATTCTAAGTTGGAGGTTATTTATGGTATTGTGGTTGGAATAAGAGACGGGAACCCTAAATTGGGAACACGTTTATTGTCTATATAAAGAGGACACAAGCCTCACTTTTTTCTAAATTGATTTTGTCCTACATTTTGAGCTCTCGCACACTATTATTAAAAGGGAACTGACTTAAGCATTAGATGGCCTATGTCGGGGTTGTCCGGCTTGAGTTTTGTTTTGTAGGTCGATCAGGTCGCCAGGAGCTTTCTGGAGGTCTATCAGGTTGCTGAGCACATATTTAAGGTCAGTACTCTCTTTTCTTGGTGAACCAATCTTTTTGGTCGCATCAAGTGGAGCCGTCTGTAGGAAAGAGGGACATCGAGTCCTTGAGTAAAAGACGTGAGAATTTGAACAAGCAAAACATGAAGGGAAGAACTGTCACAAACTTTGGATTTTGAATCTAAGATAAGCAAGGCGCGAGAAGTATATAAAGGGAAACAGGTTGAGGAGGAACAAACACTATCGCAAGGAGAACCAACAGATACGACGGTTACAAAAACACCACCACCGTCGCCACAGAAAGAAAAGGCGAAAAATTCAGGGGAGGAAAATAAGAAAAAGACTCCAGAAATAATTAAACAAAAGGCTATTCATATTGGGACTAAGGAGTGGAAGGAGTTACAAAGAGGAAGAACTTGTCACGTTGATAAGGGACTCCTTGAAAGATTGATGGGATCAGTATCTCCGAGCAAGTTGGAGAAGATCTTGGCAGGTGAAGACGATAATGAGGAGGACGAGGGTAGGAGGAAAGAAGAGGAATAGAGGTTAGAATTACTAACTCTAGGCCAAAAGAAGAGCAGGGAAAAAGAACCATGGATGTCGGATCCCGAGTTGATCCAGACTACAAAAAGAAGACGGTATCCGATAGAATACCCATCGTCGTTTGACGAAGACTAAGACAATGCACAATTATTAAATAGCAGGTCACGAAGGGAAACCTATCAGCGTCGTAGGGAAGAGGAAGAAGAGTAGATACTACCTACATCCCGTGCATTGAGGGATATGCAAGAGGCAGTACGAGCGCTACAGAGGCAGATCGCTGGAACGGGAGGCAAGGAGTCAAGGGTTCATCCGTTATTCGAAGGTATATTAAAGGCGGTTTTACCTCGTGGATATAAGGGGCTGGATATTTATTATGAGGGGATGTTGGACCCCATGCGTCATGTGCAAAGTTTTGAGAATGAGGCAGTATTAAGGTAATATACCGACGCTGTAGCATATAAGGCTTTCTTATCTACTTTGAGGGGGGTGGCACAAGATTGGTTCCATCAGTTAGCACCAGGGAGGATCACCAATTTTCAAGCCATGAATTCGGCCTTTTTAAAGCATTTCGCTAGCACCAAGTTACACACGAAGACTGCACAATCTCTTTTTTCGATGGTACAACGACTTGGGGAAACTTTGAAGAGTTATGTTGCCAAGTTTACTAGAGCAAATTTTGAGGTGCCCACAGCCACAGACGAGATGAAGGCAGGAGATTTACATCAAAGCTTAAGAATGGAAGGTCTACGAAGATCGCTGGCTAAGCGGTCTGCACAAACATTCGAGGAGGTCTTGGATAGGTGCGTAAAATACATACATGTGGAGGATGCTGAAGAAGAGCATAGACTGCACTTCGTAGATGAGGTCGCAGAATCAGAGAGAATAATGCCAGGAGGTCGGATCCTATGAGAAATACAAGGTGAGCTGCTCGAGAACTCTTAACTACTGGAACAGATGCTAGAGGGACGACAAGAAGTGGTAGAAGGATATGGAGGGAGGACGCAGACTTCACACCCATGGTGATGCCGCAAGTAAGGGTGTTCATAATTATGGAGAGCCAATTACATAAGGCTAACCCAAAGTCTCAATTCTTTTGTAGGTTTCACAATAATTATGGTCACTCAACTGAACAATGCAGGCACTTAAGAGAGGAGATCGAAAGACTAATCAAAGTTGGACATTTGAAAGAAGTGATATATAAAGACAAGGAACCTCAAGAACAAAGACAACCACTACCCCCGCTACCTCCAGGAGGACCTCCGCAAGAGCAGGCGAAGGGAGGACCACGACAGTAAGGGCAAAAATAGGTTGAACAAGGAGGAGATGCCGTAAATAATAGGAGGAGAATAAGCATGATATCCGGCGGGCCAACGGACGGAGACACAAACAATGCACGAAAACGACATGCAAAGGCAGCTCGCCCAGGACCGTGTGAGGTCATTGCAATTAATAGGCGACCTCCAGCATCAGGACCGATGATTTCCTTCGGTCCGGAGGAGCGATGGGTTTTGTAGGTGGATCATAATGATGCACTTGTGATCGAGGATGAGGTGGCAGGTTATGAGGTCTAAATGATATTTGTAGATAATGAGAGCTCAGTTAATATTATCTATCGGGCGTGCTTAGATTAGATGAATCTGAAAGTAAAGGTATGACCTATGCAAACACCTATTTATGCTTTTAATGGCGCACAATTTATCACTGAGGGAGAAATAGTACTCCCCGTGGCATGGGGGAAAAGCGAGCTACGAGTAAAAAATGAGTTGAAGTTTTTAATCATGAAAGTCGCTTCAGCATACAATATTATACTAGGGCGACCTGGCTTTAATGAATTTCAGGCGGTCACCTCCACCTATCACATGAGTTTAAAGTATCCAGTGGGAGACAAGGTGGGCGAATTGTATCGGAGCAATAGATCGCTAGATCTTGTTACTAGATGACGGTAAGGAAGGGGATGAGTGACGAAAAACGAGAAAGAAGTGAAGTTGGGAAAGAAGGGATACTTAGCGCTAAAAAGATGAGTGAGAAGGAGAATTCTATCCGAAATCATGAAGAGCTTATGTAGATTACATTGGAGGAAGGCAGTCCAGAATATACCACCAGAATAGGAACTTAGATGACGGAGGATGTAAAGGGGGAGTTGATTGCTTTATTAAGAGAATTTTGTGACATCTTCGCTTTTGGAGATGGGAAACTACCAGGAGTACCTCCTGAGGTCGCTTTTATATATTTTTATATGGTTATTAATCTAAGTTTCCTGACCTCAGAACTGACTTAAGTTTCGGAGATGGTTTCACCGGAATCCCTTTGGTGATCCTAACCTATCTTCTTGTAGGTCTCTTAATCTTCGGCAAGGAAGGGCATCCCTACACGGTGGTCAGTATTTTCGGGTGAACTAATTAGGGTCGCCAGTGGGAAAGACCTGAGTTAAGACGTGAGGTGGAGGATGACAGAAACAGATGGGATTTGATGAAATTTAGCGGCAGAGCTAGGTGGTACACCGAGTTCTGCTGCACCGACGGTGACTCTCGAAGAGGTAGCGGCACCCCGAAAACATGCAGGGAGGACAAGCCAAGGCCTCCTCCAAGAATGTTCCTAAACCTGAATCCCTCATATGAAGGCAGGAGGCCATTGGGAGATTCATTTTTGCAACAAATATCCAGCCTAATCGGCAAAGCAGTAGTAGGGGTGGTAGATAAGAAATGGGCAAAATTCTCACCATCACATACCAGAGATGACTGACCACCAGAAGCAGGAACAACCTAAATTCCTCAGGGCATGGCAAGAGCCCCCACTCAGGAAGAGGAGGAGATCACCTTTGGTTCGGATAGCAACACTTCTAGCAGGAATACACCCGACCTTACTGAATAAATGCAATATCTGCAGAAGGAGTTGAGGGAGGGGAAGCAAAAATTAGAAGGTAACATGGAAGGACTAATGCGCCGGAGCACCTCGTTCATTGAGAACATCATGATAGATGACCTACCAGCCTCTTACCAATCTCTAGGTTTCGAATACAATGAGACGACAGACCCGTGTGATCACTTATGCTGGTTTCAGAATGTGTCTGTCTTGCACAAATTTTCAGATGTAGTAATGTGCTGAGTCTTCCCCACAACCTTTACTAAGTCAGCTCAGCTCTGGTTTTGTCGATTGTCACCTCGCTCGGTAAGCAACTTCGAAGAGTTTAGCTCTGCATTCCTGCATCAATTCACTAGTTGTGGAAAACACCAGAAGATGCCCTTGGAATTATTCGGTATGAAGCAAAAGGAGGGGGAATGCTTACATGGATATGTAAAGCGCTTCAATGAGGCTAAGTTGGAAGTACCATCGGCCTCTGAGGAGCTTATAATTAACACCCTAGCTCAAGGACTAAGGAGAGGAGACTTCTTCTAATCGCTGGTGGTCAAGCCAGCACGTACATTTGTGGAGCTTTTGGAAAAGGCGGAAAATACATACACTTGGAGGAAGCCCTAAGGTTAAAGGATGATGGGGGTAGACAGAGAGAATGAACTAATGAAGAGTAAAGGGTGTAGGTCAAGAAATACAGGAGTGATCTAGGAGGAGGGTGCCCTAGATTCGATCGATACAAACCCTTGGAATCACCTCAAGGAGAAATCCTCCAAGCTATCGAATGACATCCCGAGCTCAAATGGACAAGAACGTATACTCAGAAGCTGGGGAAGGAAAAATCTGATAAATTCTACAGATATCATAACAAATACGGTTATGACACTGATAAGTGCACACACTTGAAGGATGATATTGAGCGGATGGTGTAAGTAGGCCATTTGAAATAATCCATACATGGAAGACGAGAGAAGTTAAAACCTGAACACCATAGAAAAGAACAATATTACGCCCCCAGACGTGAACGGTAAGGTGACCACAATGAGGGGAAGGGGAGAAAATAGTCCCAACTAGTTCGAGGAGAGATTCAGATGATCACGGGAGGTACCATGGACATTCAATCACACCGAGCACATAAAAACTATGTTCGTGCTGCAATGGGAATCCCAAGGAAAACACAAGAGCTTGGGTAACTAAAGCCCAACTTGAACATCTATTTTAGGCCACAAGATGGAGATGGTATTCTAGCACCACATGTAGATGCCCTGGTAATAACGGTCACAATTGCTAATTACAATGTGCATAGAATCTTTATGGACACAGGCACCTTTGTAGATATTTTGTTTTATGACTGTTATAAGAAGTTAAACATATATTTATAATGGGAAGAGGTCACGACCTCTCTTGTAGGGTTTTGTGGGAGGAACCCTACAATGGGTGGGAGTGGTAAAATTGCTTGTCTCATTAGGAGAGGATCCCTTTAGAAAAACTAAGATGGTACGTTTATCGGTGGTAGATGCGCCATCTTCCTATATTTCATGCTAGATCGGCCATCCCTGAGTCAGTTCCAAGCATCAGTCTTCGTTTACTACGTGAAATGAAATTCCCCACTGGGAAAGGTGTGGGAGAAGTAAAAGGGGATCAATACGTTTCGCAGAGGTCTTATGTAAAAAGCATTAGGAGAGAAGAGGACGAAAGGGAACTTAAAAGGGTTAGGATAGTGAAAGTAATACCTAAGAAAGCCCAGCCAAAAAAGAACCTAATGTTGGTATAAGTAGTGTCGCGAGACAGTAGTAAGGTACTGTGGGATGACGCTAAGTTTAGAAATCTTATTAGAATTGGTAGCTTTTCTGCGAGCTAAAGTTGATGTCTTTGCATGGTCACTAGAAGACTTGGTAGGTATTGAGTGAGAGATAGTCGAGCATCATCTGAACATCGACCCTTCAGCAAAGCCAATAAAACAGAAGAAGCAAAGTTTTGACCCAAATAAAGAAGCCATAATCCAAGCCGAGGTGGAGAGACTGGTAAAGGCAGGGCACATTCGTGAAATACAATCCCCAGAATGGCTCTCTAATGCCATACTGGTGCCAAAAAAGGAACAAGACTAGAGGATTTACATTGATTTCAGGGATCTCAACCGTGCTTGACCTAAAGATAACTATCCGCTACCAAGGATAGACCAGATGGTGGGCTCCGCCTTAGGAGGACTCGAAGAGGGTTAGTTTCATAACCCCGAAGGGAACATACTGTTATGTAGTTATGACTTTGGGGCTCAAGAATGCAGGAGCCACATATCAACGATCATTAGATAAAATGTTCAAAGCTCATCTTGGGAGAAATATGGAGGTGTATGTTGATGACATGATAGTCAAAAGTTTAAAGGCGGTCTCGCACGTAGCTGGCCTAGAGGAAAATTTTCCCACCTTAAGAAAATATCAGATGAATCTTGATTAACACGGATTTGTCTTGATTTTTGTTAGTATTTTAGTTAGTTTTTATTGTTTTCGGTATAAGTTGGATAGATTAGGCTTATTTTTGTATATTTGTGCTTCCTGCTTATTTTACCGATCTTTGATCTAGATTGATGCAATTAGGTGGTATTTTGATGTTTTTCACCTTATAGCTAAGTAGCCGATAGAGTTCAGCACGCAAAGGATGAAGTATGATGATTGAGAGACAAAGATCGAGCTTTCCGGTGAAGGAGTAGCAAGAATTTGATGCTGTCGATTATCTATAACGGTTATTCCATCTGGAACCGTTATAGTAGCGCTGCCGACCCTGCTGTAGAAACTGCCTGATGAGCATGCCCACACTGCCGACATTGGATGCCAAGAGCTGCCCGCGTCGACTGACGCTTTCCGGCACCTATCGACGCACATGGCCGACGCAACTCTCTGTGAGGGTCAACCCATGGAGCGTCGGCCGACGCACACCAGCCAGACCATCGAAGCTGCCGAGCGCTGCACGCCACCCCTGCCGACACCAACTAGCATCGACCAACGCACCCGTCGACGCCAACGTGCTGAAATACCGTGGCATAATAGATTAGGTCATCCTTGTAATAACACCTTGAAAAAGGTCATGCAAACCATTTATGTACCATGTTTTTTTTAACAGTGTACCATTTTGTGAAGCTTGTAAGCTGGGAAAACAACACAAAATGCATTTCCCTTTTGTAATCTACACCACTAATAAACCCTTAGAACTGGTTCACTCTGATGTATGGGGACCAACTTCTACCTTATCCACTGAAGGCTACAGATTTTATGTCTTGTTTGTGGATGATTTTACAAGATTTTCTTGGATTTATCCTTTATTTCAAAAGTTTGAAATTGCCTTTACTTTTCAAAAATTTATGACCATGGTAGAAAAATAGTTTTCTTGTACATTAAAAGTTTTACAATGTGACATGGGAGGTGAATACAGGGCTGTTACAAGATTTTGTCAAACATCCGGTATTCTACTCAGACATTCTTGATCTTACACTCGTCCTCATAATGGTCTAGTGGAGAGAAAACTTCAGCATATCACTGAAATTGGACTTTCTCTCTTAGCTCATGCCAATCTTTCATCTCAATTCTGCTGGGATGCTTTCAGCGCTGCTCTTTATATCATGAACAGGTTACCTACCCCAGTTTTACAGAACATATCCCCCTATCAGAAACTCTTTTATGGGCCACCTGATTACAATTTTCTCAATACCTTTGGATGTGCTTGTTTACATTTCTAAGACCCCATAACTCATCTACACTCCGATTTAGAAGTTCTAAGTGCATTTTTCTGGACTACAGTTTAATTCATAAAGGGTACAAATATCTTCATACATCTGGTAAAATCTACATCTATGGGACAGTGGACTTTAATGAGCAAGATTTCCCTTATCACTCCTTATTTTCCTCAAGTTCATCTATCTCCTCTAATCAACACTCATCTCACCTACCTGTCCTACCCATACCTAACTCAATCATTCCTCCTCTCATTCCCTCTTCCTCTCCTCACACTACATCATCCTCATATGCCTTAACAAGTTCAACTAGCACTACTCAAGCTCCATAACTATCCACACCACCTCAGTAAATTATCCCAGCTTCACACCAATCTCTAACCCAGTCCACTTCAACACACACTATGGTAACTAGGTCTAGAAATGACATCTACAAGGCAAAAGCCTTTTGATTCAAACTTTTGTGCACTCCTTTTTAATATATTTTAATTTAAAACATGCAAGCTTGCTCGCAAGAGAACGAGAGTGCTTGTAGGGTGGAAAGTTGACTCGTGTCGATCTCTCGAGGACAACTGTTCGGTATCTCGGATGTTTTTCTCAATCACAATTAAACATATAATTCATACAAATTGGGGTTTTGGGGGGGTTTTGATTTAATTATAAACTAAAGATTAAAGCAATATTAAATTTAAACTAATTAAACTAGTTAACTTTAACTAAATTACCAACTAGAATTTAAAAGCAATAATTAAACTAAATCAAATTACTTAAACCTAAGAACAAAGAAATAATTAACCTAGTAATAAAACGTAGCGATGATTTATTATTTAAAACCCAATTAATTCTCATGAATAACTGATTCGAGCTTTTGTGTGTGCCTACTTTATAAATAATTATCAGAAATTTAATAGCTCGCCCGCAAAATAACGAGATCGCGTGTAGGTTTGGCAAGCTTAACTCGAGTCGTCTCTCAAGGACTGATGTTCGGAATTTTTAATGTTTGTTTAATCACAATGTTTAACACGAGAACTTGTATAAATTTAGTTTTTGAAAATTATCAACTACTAATAAATCTAAAAGCATCAACTAATTATGATTAACTAATTAATTTATCCTAATTAATTAACTAAAGCTTCAAACTAAATTATCTAGAATTATTAATCTAGGGACTTTTAAAGCAATAAATTCTAAATTAATTAACTAGCATGCATCAAACTACTATGAACTAAATTTAACTTATGAATTCTCAAGAACAAGATCAATCTCAAAATTCTCAAGCAATAACATAGCAATAACCAATTATCAACTAATTATAAAAAATAAAGCAATAATTAAATTAATCATGAACAAATCATCACCAAGCATGAACAAGAGAATAAACGCAGCGACTAATTAATATTAAAAACTAAAATCTCAGGTCCAAACTTCAGCGATTCAACGTTCAAATCAATCGAAATAACTAAACGGTTCAAGAACTCAAACGAAAACAATTAAAATCTAAAAACTAAGAATTAAACTAAGAATTAACTAAAGTTTAGAGAACTTATTAAGTAGCTAAAGGTGCTGAAGTTGCTCTGAAAATCCGGGTTATAGATGGTTGATCTTGGTCGAGAAATCGGAGCTTGAACGAACGTCTTCGTCTTGGTGCTTCGGGCCTTGAATATTCGACTTAGATCTTTAAAATATGTTGTAGGGTGTTGAAAATAGGTTTCTCAACCCTAGGTAGGTGTTTTGGGTCGTGGGTGTGTGTTTAATCCGAAATATAAAGGGTTTATATAGTTATTTCAAGTCTTGGCGCGCAAGAAACCCTAAAATCCGAATTCTGGGTCGTCGCGTCGACGGTGCGTCGACTGACGCGCGCTGGCGCTCGGCGAGACTCAGCAGACTTGGTCGGTAGCGCTCGGCAGTCCTGAGCAGCAGGTGTGCGCGTCGGCTGGGCAGGTGCGTCGACGGGGTGCGTCGACATCGACGCTTCAGCAAGTTGCATCGACGTTGCGTCGACAATGGTGCGTCGACATCGACGCTTCAGCAAGTAGCGTCGACAGTGCATCGACGGAGCGTCGACTGACGCGGTCATGACTCGCTGACATGGCTTGCGTCGACGGTGCGCAGACGGTCGCGTCAGTCGACGCGACTGCGCGTCTGTCTCCAATTCTCGATCTTTTGCTACTCGTTTCACCGAAAAGTTTGTTCTTCACTTCTTGAACATCGAACCTCATCTATTACGTGTTAAACTCTTCTGGTTACTTAGCTGTAAGGTGAAAAATAACGAAATATCACCTACTTGCATCAATTACGATCAAAATGCGGTAAAATAAGCTGGAATTATAAAAATACGAGATTAAGCTTAAATCGTCCAATTTATACCAAAAACAATAAAAAAATAAACTAAAATGCTAATAAAAATCAAGACAAATCCGTGCTAATCAATAACGTAAACGAATCTAAGAAACATGAATATAAGCAACTATCATGAAGCAATTTGATAATAGGAATCTCAAAACTGGAAATAAAGCATAATTCAATTCGCATAAATAAACTTGATGAATCCAATATCCAAAACTCAATCATAAACTAATTAAAAACTGAAAGTAAATTGCTTTGATTGTTCAACAAACCAAAGTTCATCAATCAATTGAAGAACGTAAAGTAAATCTAACTATCTAAGCTTTAGATCTAAGAATTAAACTAAGAAAGTAATAAAAAGGCTAAGAGAAATTATTAGAACTACTAGGTGCAGAAAGTTCTCCAGCTATTCCATAGTTAAAGTGTTTATCTTGGATGAAGACTGAATCACGAACGTAAAATCGAAGTTTGGAACGCGCCATTCTTCGATCCTTGATCTTGACCTTGAAATCCTATTATGGGATGTGGATCTATGTTAATTTTATGCCTAAAAACCCTAGGATGGCGTAACTCTCCTCCCAATCTGAAATATGTAGGGTATATTTATAGTTATTTCATGACTTGGAGCCCAAGAAAACCTAAAAACGCGTTTAAGCAGTGGGCGTTAATTTCACGTCGACTGACACGGGCAGGGGCTCGGCGTCAACGCTGCCGGTGCGCGCGCATCGACTGACACGGGCAGGGGCTCGATGCAACAGAGAGTTGCGTTGACTCTCGCTTCGATCGATGCTACTTGCTGTATGTCTCATTTTCTTGATCTTTCTGCTACTCTTTCACCGGAAAGCTCATTCTCGACTTTCGAACATCAAAATTCATCTATTTACGCGCTGAACTCTGCTGGTTACTTAGCTGTAAGGTGAAAAACAACGAATAATCACCTATTCTCATCAATTACGATCAAAATACGGTAAAATAAGCTGGAAGTATAAAAATACAAAATTACGCTCAAACTACCCAACTTATACCAAAAACAATAAGAAAAAATAACTAAAATACTAATAAAAATAAGTACAAACATGTGCTAATCACCTTTCTCACACCTCAGACACTCTTAACAGAACCTCTTACTGCCAATGGAGCTTTTTCTCATCCTCTATGGAAATCAGCCATGGATGTAGAGTTTCAGGCCTTTATTAGCAACAACACATGGACCTTGGTTCCTTTATCACCTGATATGAACCTAATCAGCAACAAGTGGATATTTAGGGTAAAGAAGAAGGCAGATGGTTCATTGGATAGATCCAAGGCAAGGCTGATAGCTAGAGGTTTTCAGCAAACAACTGAGTAAACTATTTTGAAGATTATAGCCCAGTTATCAAACTACTCACCATTAGACTTGTTTTCTCTCTAGCTATTACAAGCGGCTGGCAAGTTCAACAAGTAGATGTTAACAATGCTTTTCTCAAAAGAGATCTTAAAGATGTGATTTTCATGCAGCAACCTGAGGGATACATTGATAAAACTAGTCCTAACTCTGTCTGCATATTAGTTAAATCTCTGTATGGGCTCAAACAGGCACCAAAGGCCTGGTATGACAAACTGAAAGGTTTTCTCAATAAGCAGGTTTCAAGAGCTCTATTACAGACTCCTCTATTTTTCACCTTCAGCATCAGGGCTCATCTATGTAGATGATATTCTCATCACTAGTGATGACTCTAAGGTTATTCCTCATATCATTACAGTTCTTGATCAAAAGTTTTCTCTCAAACACCTTGTGGAAGTGAACTATTTTTTGGGCATAGAGGCTCTAAGATCATCAGCAGGTGTTCATCTCAGATAGAGCAAGTACATCAGGGAGCTCCTGCACAAAGCTGATATGAGCACGTGTAAACCAAGTCCCACACCTTACTGATCCAAACTCAAGCTTTATCTCTATGACAACAAAGAATTTGATCAATCTACACTTTACAGGAGCATTATATGGACTCTATAATATCACACTCTAACCAGACCTGACATATCCTTCATTGTCAATAAACTCAGTCAATTTCTGGTTTCACCTACTGTTTATCATCGAAAGGCATGCAAAAGAGTTCTCATATATATCTAGAGCACTCAAAGTACTGGTATTCTCTTCAAGGCAATCTCTAGAATGGTCCTGCATGGATTTACCGATGCTGACTTTGCCAACTGTATAGATGACACTAGGAGCACTAGTGGAAATTGTATCTTCTTGGAGTCTAATTCTATTGCTTGGAGCTCAATAAATCAGCACGTGGTGGCTCACAGTAGTACTGAGGCTGAATACAGAGCTCTTGCTCTAGCTACTACCGAAATATCTGGATTCAAACTTTGTTCAATGAATTAAGTCTTTCTATTCTCAATCTCCAGTTATGTGGTGTGACAACAGGGGAGAAATCACACTTGCCTTCAATCCATCTTTTTATGCACGTACCCGACACATTGAAGTTGATGTACATTTTTTGAGAGAGAAGGTTCAAAGCAAAGAATTAGATGCCCGGTATGTGCCTACTGAATTTTAGACAACAAACATTCTCACCAAAGGATTGTCTATTAGTCACTTGCACTTTTTAAGTCAATGACTATCTCTTCGGGCTTCACCGGGTTAACCTTGCATTAGCACGTATTAATAGTTTTTTACAGCTGGATTGTATTTAACTAACCCTAGTTTGTTAGCCACTAATTGATGACGTGTAAAATAGTTGGGAAGTTGTTAGGGTTTAACTAATTGCTATTAGCAAACGACCTATTGGTGAGCCACTTGTTAGGGTTACCCAGTTCAGGAAATCAATCCACAGCTTTTGGAATCATAATTATTTTCTATATAATTTTCTCAAATTTCAGTAGTAACCACTAAATTTTATTTTTATATAAACTTAGAAATTAGAATATTTTTAACCCATGAATATGTTTTTTTTTTCCACGTAACACTAGAAATTAGAGATAAAATAGAAAATTAGAAGACTATAATTATTGTGGAATTAAAACAAAAGCCGTGCGACCCGAATGCTTGAATTATGGTAATTTCATGTAGTTTTCTAACATGTCATTTGTGTGGATAATTCATCATTTTCGTATATAAGAGTTAAAATTGCTATGGCATTGAGGGGTATAGTAACCCAATATAAAAGATTATTGGTGTAATTGACTCAAATAAAATATTAGGGCTAATTTGCACTTTGGATAAAGATGATGAGTTAAATGGCTCTTTTTACTATTCATAAATACATCACATACATTCCCCAATATGTGAAATTTGTGCAAGTTTTGATTTACCGAAGAGAACCATAAGCAACTTAAATTTAAATTCAAGTTCCCATTTTCTTGTTCTATATAAGAATACTTATTATATTTCAGTTTTAATAGTAATTATAATTTCAATTTTATTTTGAAACTTAAAAAAAAATACTTCATCCGTCTCATTCTATATGTCGTGGTAGACCATTTCACGAAAATTAAGATTGTCGATTAGTGTTATAATTATAAACATAAAATGACCATAGTATATTTTTGTTTAGTAGAACTAAAAGTGCGAAATAATAAATAGAGGGGTAAAATTTGTAAAGTAACATTTAATTCTTATTGGTAAAGTAAAAAATAACATTAATTCTCTCTTGGAAATGTAAGTGTGACAAATAACATGCGACAAATTTTTAATAAGATGTGACAGATAGAGGGGATAGATGGAATAATAATTTAAAACCAAAACTTCGCGTTTAGAATTTATGTAATAACACATTTTTACATTTTAAATATATGTTCAATTATAATTTCAATAAGAAACAAACATATTTTGCCCGACTCATAAATATCATCGTATCGAAAAGAGTTCAGAAATAAAGGGAGCACATGCAGCACAGTCAAAAGCTGCGGAAGTTGGAGCCCCTTGCTCGACCCATAATTACCTTCGGACAAGAAATAGTTCAGAAACAAGGGGAGAGCATTCAACCCAATCGTAAACTGCACAAGCTGGAGCCCCTTACCCCGCCCGCAACCATTTCAAAATAAAAGTTATGGATAGTCCGAGCTCAACTCGTCCAATAATCATTAGCTCTTTGAAAAAAATAAAGCACTTCATTAATAATAGGATGGGGATGTTGCAAGATAATTTATCAATATGCTCTTTGTTTGAAAATTGCGGCTTCCAGTGTCACATTAATCATTTTCTTCTTACTCTCATTTCCTTCTATTTCCTTCTCCATTGAGTGTTGCTTTTGGCTTTTCCTTCTTCTATCAATGGCTCTCCTACTCCTCGTTCTAGGGCTTCTATCCGGTCTTTGTTAGCCCTTGGGACTTCATTGTGGGTTTCTCCTCCCTTTTTGTTGGCTCACATGCCTTCACAGACCAATGTCAAATTGTAGGAGCTTGATTGATACTGATCTAAAATCACTGATCCGACCTCTTCCTCTACTGGAAACTTAAGGCATATGTGATATGCGGAAACTATTACTTGGAATGCATTCAATGATGGTCCCCACAAAATTATATTATAAGATGATGTAGTGTCCACCACTAAGAACCTTACCATCACAACTTTCTTCCCTATATAATCTCCTAGCACCACGGGTAACACTACATCCCCCACTAGAAAAATCCTCCCCCCCCCCCCCCCCCCCCCCACCCAACTATACCTATAAATGGGGGTGTTCTCTGCCCCAAGTTCTATATTTAACCTCATCTACTTGAAACAACACAGCTACTTAACTGCTAGTATCCACAAATACTATTTGCACATCGTAACTTGCTATTTGAGTTGTTATCACTAATGCATCATTGTGAAGAACTTAGGGCTAAAATGCACAATGAGATCACCACCTCTATCAAGCACACATAGAGCGTGTTGCCTCCTTGTCTTAATCTCTTTATACCCAAGGTTTTTGAGTTCAGTTGGAATCTTCATCAGTAGGTCCTCCCACATGTCATTTAAGTCAAACCCCTTTGGAAAATGGGATTCGTTACTTGCTTGAATCCATCCTCTCATTCTTGTTTTTCCCTTTGATCCTCCTTCTCCTCAGGAGGATCGTGCATGTAAACCCGAACAGGCTCTCTATCCTGGTATATGAACTCTTTCAAATGACCTGCTTGAATGATACGCTCAATTTCATCTTTCAGGTGGTGGCAAGTCTATGCGGTGTGGCCATAGTCATTATGAACTCGACAAAATAATTTAGATTTTGTCCAGATTGATCCATTACTGTAAGTTTTTGGCCATCTGTATTGACCTAGGAGCTCTCTTTCCACTTTCTCAAAAAATCTATCCTGTCTCAGTCGCAGAGGTTTTATAGTTGCCGAACTGAGGTTCCCGTACGAACCTATCATTTCCTATTTCATCCCGACCTCAGATTCGTCGGGGATCTCTGACCACTCCCTATTTTAATAAAGACTGGTTTGAGTTATAAAAATTTGTTCATTTATATACTCTCTCTAATTGCAAGTATACATTGTAGGTGTTGTACGGAAGGAGCAAGGTCGTCCCACAAGGACCATACAATGATTTTATATTGACAACTAGTATAATATATCTAAGTAGTTTCATCTAAACGGTAAAAAATAATTAGATTTTGTCATTACAAACGACGAACATAAACTAATTAAAAATATTAATTAAGAAATTATCCAAGAGCACAGCACAATTTGTTAAATTGGAAAAATCAAGTGTTAAGGTATATTCTGGGGTTTGAGGTCGTAATGATTTCCCAATATTCATCCTTTTCAATCTATTAAGTATATTGCGATTCAATTCACTTATAAGCCAATCACAATTATAGTTTAACCCTTCTCTTGAGGTGATTAAGTCGTAGAGTTTAAGTATGAAACAACATATCCGTTTGAAATCATACTTAGAAATCCAAAAGATTTTAAAGATTTATATGAATACACTACTAATCTCAAACCTCTCGGTCTTGTTGATTATAATATTTCGTGTTTGAAGGTCTATTGATAAACCTCATATCTCAAATTGTGATTTATCAAACTATTAATTTTGAAAGATTGTAAATCTAACACAACTTTTAGAAAAATAGATGGTTGTCAAGTACTTATGAACCAATATAATCAAACACAAAAATAAATAAAGATCATACTTGAATTGAAAGAGTTATCAAAATACTATTCAATCATTATTTATCCCAAACCCAATAAGGTGAGATTAGTTAAACATGTTCGTAAACTTAGTCAAATATTTTATCGAACACTTACTATGGATAATGAAAAGTAAAAGGAAAGCTAAATCGTTGAAGCGTGTGGATCTTTCAATCTTCATGTTACATATGTTTCTTCCCCGAATTCCCTCTCAAACTCTCTGAATCTTGCAATTTTATACTAAACCATGGTGGAGGATGTTCTCTGGTGATAAGTGATAATATTGGACAACTTATGGGATACATTTTATAGTTTAATATCAAATCCCAGCAATTACTCTGATTCTAAGCTATTTTGTAACGTCTTTGCCCCGTTAGCGATCGATAATCAGGTCGTTAACGGTCACCATGAATATAAAGTACAGTAGCGGTCCCACTATCGACCGCTAATGGGTTCGATAATGAGTCTTCGGGCTCTGTTGTCTCCATAGGTTCGTGAGCTTGCTTTAGTATTGGCCCAATAGTTTCTGTTTTTCCTTAACTCTGGCCCAGATCTCTATTATTATCATCATCATGTTCTTTAAGCATAAATAAGCTCTAAAAATCCTAAAAAAAACATACTAAACATGTAATAACGCTAAAATAATATAAAATAAAACTAAAAGACGTTATATATACACAAATAGGAGTTGGAACCTAACTAAATAAGTCCTAATATGTGCGTAAAAATCGTGTTTACCAATCTCCTACCTCATATCTCCTATATTCACCATTATTTTTGTCCTTTATTAATTACTTATTTCTTCATCCCCGTGAAGTCTTATTCGGCTTCTTCCATATGAATATACTTATATCCTAAACGAACACTTATGAGAAGGCTTCTTCGCGAGTGAGGTCCTCACAACTCTTAAGTCAGGGCATTGGCCTTAACTGCATCTACCACTCCATGCACTTCTACAGTGATCATGGTGAACCTCACCACATAACCTCACAAGGAATCTCCTAGCTTCTTCGAATATGGAACAAGGTTATAAAGTTTCTCTAATGCGCCTTGTTGCTCATAAAACGTGTTATAAATATCTCTCATAATGCGTAAAAGCCTGTGATGCTCGATGGTCGGAGTTAATGGAACCACTCTTGTGTTGCATCTGCTAGTGTGGCTAAGAATGTTTGGCACCAGGCTGCGTCGTTGTAGTCATGTAACATGGCTAAGTTTTGAAACTGCTGAAAGTGCTTATATAGGCCTGTCAACTTTGCATAAATGAGTTTTAAGTCCTTCGGACCCTTTGGTATTTTTTCATATAGGATATTGTCAGCGAAGGGGTGGCCCCTTCTCTTAGTAGCCTGCTTTCTCGCCATTACATCTTTCATCTAAGATGTGTCTTCTTGTATATGTGCTAGGGAAGGCTTAACATCTCGGACATAATGATCTTTCACAGTACTGAGGAGCGTTGCCTCTTCCCCATTTGTTTGCTTGGAGGTGCCACATTGCTTCTCCTCTGGTCGAGTCATCTGCTCAAGCAGATTTTTTTTCTTCCTTTTATTTTTAATAATGCAATTGTAGTTGCAATTAACTGGGCTAACTATTCTTTAGTAAAGGAGAATGTCATCCCTCCCTGTTGGGTGTTCTCCGCCTCTCCATCCTTCTTCTTACTAGAACTACACGCCTTATCATTACTACTTTCTTCCTTTGACCAGCTGCCCTCGTCTGAGGAAGAGCTCGTGCTATCACCCATCTTGGTCTTTCTGGCCATGCTCACGTGGAAGTGTTTGTCTGGTATAATCTCTCCTGGAGTATCCTCAGATTTTCCCACAACTTCTCCAAAAACGCTCTTGAGGTTTCTCTGCGTTATCTTGGTTGAACTCATACTGCTAAAAGGAATATGGTAACTTTTGTTGTCTCATGTCTTAATCGAATGACACGATGTCATCCGATTTCACATTGACCGTGCCACTTGATTTGTCTAAAAAAGTTGAACACCCCAAGAACCAGATTGAGTGGCGTTCAATCTCTTATGCAGCTCTAGAACGTCATCGAGTCGTAAGTTGCCCAAACTGAAGCCTTTGCTCGGTCCACAGTTATCCCTGGAGTGGAAGAGTTAAAAAACAAAGGGTGCACATCGAACCAAATCGTAGTTGAAGCCCCTTACCCGACCCACAATTATCATCGAATCAGAAATAATTCGTACAAAGGGAGCACATCCAACCCAATCATAAGCTACGTAAGTTAAAACCCACATGTGTTTGCATTGACCCTAGTTGTCTCTATCATAAGCCGAGTAAGGTGCTCATTAAGAAATAGAAATACCAAAGTATAACACAATATTAGTGTGGGCAAAACAAAAGTAAAGTGTCTTAGACATAATAATTTATATATGAATATAATATTTTTGTTGCTTTCAATAGTATTTGATTTTTTCTTTTTACTATTACCTAGTATGCAACATCCAAATTCTGTATTTTGTCATAACAGCTAGGTATCAGTTATATTATTTACAAAATTCACACCTTAATTTGTAATCATTAGTAAATTTCAAATAGTAAGATAATTTTAGTAACTTTATTGTAAAAGCATTCTTGTGGAGTAGTTCCTTTGATTGCCTTGTCTCTTGATTGGAAGTGATTTTGTGGTATTTTTAGAAGTTCGAGGCAAAATGTGAGGTTTGACATCAATTTAAATTATTAACTAATTAAAATCTTTAATTAATTTATTTGACAAATAGATGTTAAAATTAATTTTGGGTTAAAAAGCTAATTTTCAAAAAACTTTATATATGAACTTTTGATATGAGAGGTTTGGAATGTGAAATGAAAATAATTATTTTCTCCTCAAGTTGCCAAAAAAAATATTTATTATTAATCTTCATACAAAAATTGTTTACAACTAATTTAATTAAATAATAGTAATAATTAGTCAAATGACCTTCAATATATTTGAGAATTAGAGACTAAAAAAACTTTTATATAATAATTCATATAATTTTTTTATTGTAACTATTATTTTAATTATTCAATATATTATAAATTCATGTTATTAATAAAATAAATTCCAAATGATAATTTGTATTAGCGTCTTTTTTGATCATTTTACAAAATCAAATTACTATACTAATTATTTATCAAATACTATTGTACAAACAACTAATACAATCATATAATCAAACCAACTAATATATATCTACTATGATAATTTACGAAGCACTGATACGGGTACGGGACACTGGTACGATATGATACGGGTACGCAAATACGTCATGTGTTGAAATTTTAAGGATACGGGTACGTTATATATATATATATATATATATATATATATATATATATATGTATGTATATATATAGGGGTAGGATCTTGTGGGAACCAATTTCTAGGTGGGAATTGAGAACCGATCCTAGCCAAACAATCATATGATCTCTGCGGCCATCAATAAGTTTCTAATACAATGGCATTAATGTAAAAAAAATTGTGATATATTCTCAACGTGAAGTAGTGAAGGGCATTKTGGACAAAACACACATTCCAAGATTAGAATGTCCAAAATTATAGCAATTTWTTTACAACCATCTTCGATAATTCACGGGACTCTCCATATCCCTCATCCAAAGCAAAATTCGAGAACCAGCAAAGCATCCCAACAACATAATCATCTTCGATAATTCATGGATTCTCCACATCCTTCCTCTGAAGCGAGAATTTCAAATTTTACCATAAAAACCCTTAAATTTTCTGTAGTTTGGYAAATTCTCAACCACCAACAAAGACACAATCGATTTGCAGCTGTGGTGATGGAAACGCCGCGATGGTGAATGAATAGGGTCGTGCTAAAATTCCAAGAGGTAAATGTAAGTTCGTTTATTGTTCTTTTTGCAGTGACGCTTTGTCACTTTATGGTTTGTTGTAGGGTTTTTTTGTTTAATATTTATGAAACTTTCTTACGAAAAAAATAGGGATTTTCATTAGCCTTTTTTTAACTGTCGAACTTTCACCTCGTTTGTCAAAAAAAATAAAAAAATTACCTGTTCAGATGTTGCTTTTTGTGTGGTGCTAGGCAATTATACTTATCTTCCGTGTGCGAATAATATTTTGTCTTGATGCTAATACTATCTTGGACTGGTTATCAATGTTGATTCTTGCTGATTATTGTGATTCGAATTGCTAAACTATAAATTATGTTGCTGCTAATTAATGTGGGATCTAAATTAGAATAAAATAGTTATATAATTATTTAGATATTGGCTAATCACCATCAATAATATTTGTTTTGATATCACACAGTGAACAAAACACAACAACATGATGTCGATTTCAAAAGTGTTAATGGGAATTATATATTATAAGGCTGATGCTAACTTAATAGGCAGAAATTGCTAAACAATTAACCATCAAATGCCCACTGTCTTGCATTTAGTGATAAGTTTGTTAGGATTTCAACACATTAGAGAACAAGTACAATACCATCTAAAAATGAAATACATGTTCGATGTTGCTACTTTTATTTATGTGTGGTGCTAAGTTAATATACTTATCCTTTTGATGTATTGTTAGCATATGCTACTTTAAACCATGCATATGGCTAATAATATTGTATCTTGATGCTAATAATACATGTGGGGTCTAAATTAGAAACTAATGGTTAATTGTTTGGCCATTGAGTTTTAAATTACCATCTCAGATGTTTATTTTTTTAATATCAATTAGTGAAAAAAGAATAGCATGATGTCAAATTTAGAAATGGTACTTTCATATTATAATATTGGTTAATCAGAATGAGTATGCTAATATTGTGTAACTGACATGCTAAAAAGAATGCTAATGTGATGGCTATGCTTATAATTTGATGTAGAAAGCATGCTAATAATATTTGCAGCATGCTAATAATATTTAATCGAAAGAATCAAGGGGGAAAAAACAGCCTCTAATTCCTTGACTATATTCTTAGATGTTGTGCTTGACTGGGTTGTGTACTTGT
>BMAC01001222.1:142737-179998 GCA_014905375.1 Phtheirospermum japonicum
TTATTTAAATATTTTAATACACTCAAGCCAATTATTTTTATTTTAGATAAAATAAAATAAAAAATTATCGTGCAACGCACGGGCACAATACTAGTCATAATTGAAACAATGAAACCTGAATATTTTTAAGTACTACAATAATCCAAAAAAAACTTGCTTTACATTTTAATATTTTTGTAATACCATAAATTTGATTGCCTCAACAACCAGTTGAACTAGATTAACTCCAAGTGTGATTTTTGTAATTTTAAAATTAGTTCATGCTTGTTATTATATTTATCTTTCCATTTCCATACATAATCCTATTTATTATATTAAAATCATACCATTCTATTTAATTTAATTAATTTTACGGAAATTAATTTTACAATAAATAAATAAATAATTAATCATAAAGATATAAATAAAAAAATAAAATTTTAATTATATTAACAAGCATTTTTTTTAATTATGTAAATAATCTTAAGTCAAACGGATTATTATTATTTTTTTTGGGTAAATACCACAAAATGGGGATAGTTACTGTAATTATCCCCAAAATTGTAATTACTCAATTAACAGAGCCATGACCAATTACAATTTACTATTTCCTGAGTTTCCAGGGGTTTGAGTCCTCGCGTCACAGCACTCGCTTGTTTTTTTCTTGGATTATTATTACTACTCTCTTCTCTCTCTAAAATCTCATCGTCCCTCGCAATTCAATAATTGCTATCTTCGCACACAGATCCGTCTCCTCCTCCAGGTCAATATTCAATTTCCCTTCTCTCTTATACATACACGGAGCTGACATGTTCAAGTACATGCGCGTTTCGTTTGTATGTTGTGTGTGGGCTTGGAAGAAAAAATTGTTGTTTAGGGTTTAGTTTCTGCAATTCATTATTTTTTTGAGGTGTGTAGTAATTTGTTAGTGTTGGAGTATCTCGACGAAAGTTGGCTGCTAACCACTCGAAATCCTCTTTTGAAACACAAAAAGTAGAGAAATAATTTTTATGGCTTTTTTTTTTTTTTTTTTTCAATTTGAATGTTTAAGAGGATTATTGGATAATGCCCTGTGCATTTCACAGAGAGGCTTTTTCCTGAGACTGAGTTAAGTTCATTCAATTTGTTATTTATAATAATAATAATAATAATAATTATTATTATTATTTTCTGCTGTGAAGGTTGTTACTTCTTTCGGTTGGAATGATTCATGTTCTGTATCTGTGGCTTGAATTGGACTCTTGTGCTTTGTATCACATGGAATTGATACTATTTACTTGTGTGTGTATGTAAGTTCTCCTGATGTTAGGTTTTGCATTTGTATCCTTTTGGGTGGATTTCATTGTTTTGCCTGTCCCTTGGGTAATTTCTGTGCTTTGTTATTTTTGAATCAGTTTTTGAGATTTAAGTTCGTAGCTAACTTTTTTATCTCGTGTTTTTGAATTTAAATGCAGCATATGTTTTTTGGCCTTTTTTTTTAACTACCATGTCCCTTTCAGGTTCTTAAATAATCACGAGGGAAGCTCCGAAATCTTTGAAGAGCTTTCTGACTTAAAGGAAAGGAAATCTGCTGCTTACTGAGGAAAATCTTTCTTCATGACCTTTTGATATTTCACAATGTCTGGGTTGCTCAATGTACTATCTCCTCTGTTTTAGTTTTATGCTTGTTTGTATTATTATATAGAGCCTTGAAATAGTAATATATTATAACCTCATCTTAGCTGCCTCGCTTGATATTTGAACCTTTTCAACTTTCTAGTTTATGGTTGATTTTTATATTATGCATTTGACTGCATAAAAAATTTGTTTTAGATTGATCATTTCATAATATAACTGTTTGGTGTATTAGACTTGTGCTATTTGATGCATCTACTACATATATTTATTTTTATTTAGGTATAATAATGTTTTGGGTGAATTGTTTTGCATATTTATTTTGTGAATCATTATGTGAAATTGGGCTTAAGACTTTATTTTATCTGGTTCTTTGGACCTTTGGTTTATCCTAGACTTTATAACTTTCTAACTTTTCCACATTATCACTGCAGTCATCATTGAACGGATCAAGCTCAAGTCTTCCAGATAGCACAGGACGGCCATTTTCATCATCTTTTTCTGCTCAATCCGGTGCTGGTTCTTCTGTTTTCCATCACACCGGTGAGTTGTTTGTTGGGATGACTTGCTGTTTTTATATATTCAAACATCTGTAATGGCAAGCTTTGTTTACAGGGAATATGCAGGGACTGCACAATATTCATGGAAATTTCAATGTTCCTAACATGCCAGGCGCACTTGGATCAAGAAGCACCACCATGAATAACATTCCATCTAGTGGGGTGCAACAAGCTGGCGGCAATCTTTCTAGTGGTCGTTTTGCATCAAATAACCTTCCAGGTGGTCTTTCTCAGGTGAGATATCATCTCTAATGATGCATACAAGATGCCTTTGATGTTAGAAGAGCTGCAAATGAATTGTTGGAATATATTTGGAAATCCGGTGAAAAAACCCTGTTATATATAGAAACTCCGAAATTCTTTTGCTATGCGGAGCCTTCTGCAAAATGTATCTATTATGTATTAATGCTGTGGATCATATTAGCTGAAGTATCTGTTATATATTGTTTTTGATTTGCAGATATCTCACAGCAGCGCACATGTTCATTCAGGGCTCGCGAATAGAAGTGGTATGAATATTGTTGGAAACCAAGGGTATAGTAGTAGCACTAATGGCGTTGGTGGTTCTATCCCTGGGATTCTTCCAACCTCTGCTGCAATTGGTAATCGGACCACTGTACCAGGTCTGGGTGTGAATCCTGTTCTTGGAAATTCAGGGCCACGGATTACAAGCTCAGTGGGGAGTATAGTTGGTGGAGGAAACATTGGCCGTAATATTAGTTCAGGAGGCCTATCTGTACCTGGCTTATCTTCTCGCCTAAATTTAGCTGCCAACAGTGGCTCTGGAAATCTAAATGTGCAAGGTCAAAATAGGATGATGGGTGGTATGCTCCAACAAGGTAATCTACCATGCATTGATAGCTCTGTTGTTATCTCGTTCTTACAGCATTTGCAATGTTTCGATTGGCAACTTCTCTTGTTGATGTTATGAAGTGCTAGTTCTGGTGGGCATTGGCCGTGCTTAATGTATGTATTTTATTTTATTTAGATTACTAATATCGCCTCCGAATGCTCTCCAATTGTGTTTGCTTGATTTTCAGTTGGATAATATGAAAATTACCTAAAACTAATACATAGTATCTTCTGGAGTTAGGATACTGTCTGATGGAAGTGTTAGTGGGTAGCCGTTATTGTGAACCAACCCAATACTTGTTGAGTGCATTTGGAGCCTTTAAAGTCAAAAAGAACTTGAAAACATCATTGGTTGATGGACATTGGTTGGATATAAAAAGGGACATCTCTGTTAGCTTATTAATTGCGCATTTTCTCATGGCAGTATTAGCTTAGTAATTGTCACCAGCCTTTTTTGGCTCACATAATCGGAGAGTAGCAGAAGTATCAATCTTTGTATCGACTTTAATTCTGACCGTTGCTTGCTCTTGCTGTTTCTATTTTCATCATCTTGCCTTTTCTGTACTTTATTTGTTTGGATAATTTCTTTAGTGTGCTTTATATTATCATTGTTTGTTGTTAGTATGAGATTTTGCTAATTTTTGGCTTGATATAGTTTTCTCTTATGCATTCGCTGTCTGTCAAAATTAGCTACAGAGGTTCTTGGGTTAATGAATCATATACAGCAGAATGTATAGTTTATGACGCGTCTTCTTTTCTTGAAGTTCGGTGTAAATCATTTGAAATGTCTATGTATTGAATTTTTTGTGCCTAACATGAAGTTTTGCTGACTTTATTATTTTTTGGTTGTTATTGTTTCTGCATCAGATGTATATGGCACTGTTTCCTTTCCTCATGCCCCCTACCCCCCAAATAAGAAGGGAAATTAATATCAAGCCACTCAATGTTTTTATTTTTTCTATAACAGATTATGTTATCTTTTGCTCGTTTCATATTTTGATCTAGTTTTGTTTTTATTTGTTGGTTTTAGTGTTCTTAAAGTTGTTTGGAATCTAATTGTTTTTAGACCGATATGGTTGACACATCCATAGTAAATTCTGCTTGCTTGAGGAATGGATACTATATGATATGGCAATTTCTGTTATTTAGCTTCTCCGCAGGTATTATCGATGTTAGGCAATTCCTATCCTACTGGTGGTGGCCCATTATCTCAAAACCATGTTCAACCTGTAAATAATCTTACTAGCATGGGTGTAATGAATGACATGAATTCGAATGATGGTGCTCCTTTTGATATCAACGATTTCCCTCAGTTGACTAGTCGTCCCAGTTCTTCCGGAGGTCCTCAAGGACAACTTGGTAACTAGTTAGGCTGTTTTATTCTTCTTTTCTTTTCTTTGGAACTTCTTTATGCACTATTTTATCTGCTGTAAGATGCATCATAATCCCAAATATTGCAGGTTCATTGCGGAAACAAGGTCTTGGTCCTATTCAACAAAATCAAGAGTTCAGCATTCAAAACGAAGATTTTCCAGCCTTACCTGGATTTAAAGGTGCATATATTGGTTCATATTCGATTTTTTTTTCCTTTTCTGAGTGAGATCAGATTATTACCTTTTGATGTATGGTGTCAGAATGGTTAGTTTGTTGGATGTTGCAACAGTCATCATGTATTAGTTGCTGAGCATAATGACCTTTGGTTGATTTATTGGTAGATGGCATCATGACAATGAATCTCTGCAGATCATTTGTTTAATTTTAGTATAAACTGTTCCTGATTTCATTGGTATTTGAACTTATCGTGTGTCTTGGTGTCATTTGTCATTTGGAACCTTTTCTGATTACCAACTATTTATTGTTCTAGTGCCCTGTGGTTAATTTGGTTGGAAAGGAACATGAGAATCTTTGTGGATAGAGAGGAATCAATAGATGAACTGTCGGATAGGATTAAGATTAGGGTTGCTTGGTGGGTATTGAGTCACAGAGTGGAAAGTTTTTTTTTTCCTGACAGATTTAGTTAGGATTGGAATTTTGCTCTTTATGGTTGATCCTGTTTAGCTTTGGAAGGACAACTTGTCCTTTTATACTATCTTTACTGTTTATTTTAATAAAACATTGTTGTTTCTTATTAAAAATTCTTCATCAGGTGTGCTTGGCATTATCATTGATAATATATTGATATTTTTGTAGGTGGTAATGCTGATTACCCTATGGACTTGCACCAGAAAGAACAACTTCATGACAGTTCTGTTTCGATGATGCAGCCTCAGCAGTTTTCTGTAAGTGCAAATGTTGAAACCTGTATTATTCACTACATCTTAGCTGCTTCATTAATTCTGAGTCTTTCTAATTTGAAAATGTAGATGGGGCGGTCTGCTGGTTTTAATTTGGGTGCAACATACTCATCTCATCGACCACAGCAGCAGCAACCACATACTCCGTCAGCAAGTGGTGGTGGTGGGCCCTTTTCAAATGTAAATAACCAAGATCTACTCCATTTACACGGTTCTGAGATGTTTCCGTCGTCGCATTCCAGCTATCACTCGCAGGTTTGCTACTATGCTCTCCAAATTGTTTTATAAATTTTCATTATTACAGTCGTTTAAGCTTAACTGGAATACAACTTACAAAAAATAAAACAAGGGCAAACTGGAACATATATAAACTAATTATCTTACTTTTTATTTCATTTCATATTGTGCTCGATACTATTTTAACTCCCCAGCCCCTCTTCTGTTTATTCATGGAGCTATCAGTACTACTGCTGTATGTGATCCAGTTAACTATCCAGTTTTGGAATGTCTTCCAACTGGGTGTGGTTGACTAGGACCTGAAAGAGTTCAAATATAATTGTAAAGCTTCAAGTGCCCTCACATCTACAATTATTAGTTCATCATGTGATTAAATTTTTTGTTAAGCAGGTGAGATGTCTATTAAACCGGAATAAAACTAGTTTAGAACATGCAGAATGTGAAGGATGAGCTAAACGTTCTTGTGGATGGCATTATAACTCCTTTCTTGCCGTTATGATTGCTGTAGTTGTTTTGGTACAATGTAATGCCTAATGTTGATATTTGTTGTCTTTTTATAATTCAGAGCAGTGGGCCCCCGGGGTTAGGACTGCGTCCTCTGAATACTCCGAGTTCACTATCTGGTATAGGGTCGTATGATCAGGTTTTACAGCAATATCAACAGCATCAAAATCAAAACCAATTCCGCCTCCAACAAATGTCTGCTGTTGGTCAGCCTTTTCGGGATCAAGGAGTGAAGCCCACACAGGCTGCCCAAGGCGCGTCTGACCCATTTGGTTTGCGTGGTTTGTTAAGTGTAATAAGGATGAGTGATCCTGATTTGACGTCTCTTGCACTTGGAATTGACCTAACTACGCTTGGATTGAACTTGAATTCTAGTGAAAATCTCCATAAGACGTTCGGTTCCCCATGGTCAGATGAGCCTGCCAAGGGAGATCCTGAGTACACCGTGCCACAATGTTATTATGCTAAACAACCACCACCTCTAAGTGTGAGTCCCCCCCCTTCATTTTTCATAGTTGTGGCTGCTTTACTATTTACCCATTGTCTTCTTGCTGAGATGTTTGTTTGGCTGCAGCAAGCGTACTTCTCAAAGTTCCAATTGAACACACTGTTCTATATATTTTATAGGTGAGCCTTGCATTAAACATCCATTATTACTTCCTATCTGTCACTGTAAATACGACTTACCTGTTATCTTATTGATTTTATACAGTATGCCAAAGGATGAAGCCCAATTATATGCGGCAAATGAAATGTATGTTATCTCCACTATTGTTACTGTATCTTGTTGACTACCTATTTTCTGTTTTGCTGTTATTGTCAACAGTCAAGTCATGGACAATTGTTACTCGGGATATCTTTGTGATTCCAGTAGATTGTTATTTCCACAGCTTTCATTCTGATTTTCTTGCTAAGAATAACTGTTGATTTGAGTACTGTTTTCAGGTATAATAGAGGCTGGTTCTATCATAGGGAGCATCGGTTGTGGTTTACGAGAGTTACTAACATGGAGCCTCTTGTAAAGACAAGTGCATACGAGAGAGGTTCTTATATTTGTTTTGATCCAAACACATGGGAGACAGTTCGCAAGGTTTGTTGCTTTTCTAATCCATCTATTTGATTAGTTACTGAATCTGACCGAATATCATTTAATTGTCATAATTGAGGGCATTGAATAGCTTACATGATCTCATGCAGGATAATTTTATACTCCATTATGACATGTTGGAAAAGAGACCAGTTCTACCTCAACATTGACATGTATGTTCACCCTGTAAATCTTCAGGTTCAACTTGTTTTTAGGGCAGAATCTAGATTGCTTTTAATTCTTCGTCTGTTTGGTTGGCCATTGTAAGCAATCATTGCAGCAATGTTCGTCTTTGTTATTAGCTTTGTAGTCCTCTATCTGTATCTTTGGCATGGAATTAAGTATTGCAAAAACTAAAAGAGCATTTTTTTTGGGCATTTTTCTTCACTTGCATAGTTTCATTCACAGGACAATATGTTAATATGCCTGCATTTCAACTTTTTGAGAGTTCATATCTTTGGAATTTAAATATGAATTTACCTATTTTTATTGATCTAAGTATATAAGGTGATGTATGCTTATGTTTCCAAATACCCATTTCCATTTTCCAACGATTCATAATATTGAATCATTTTTGTTTATAAAATTTTTCCATTGTAAGTCACGTATCCCTTTTCCCAGTTTCATATAAATAACATTCAAATCTATAATTCCGATTGTCAACCTTATACGTACTCTAATATATCACTTTTCTTATTATCTCTTCATTCAAATGAATCTGGTGAGACCCACCACTACCCTCTATATGTACTTAATACATTGCTAGTTTCAAATTAAATCAATTTAATGGGACTCACCACCTACAAATCTTACAAATCTGATATTAAATGTTGAAAGTGAATCCATGCCTTATCAAAATCTCAAATTATTATATGCATAAAATCTCAAAAATACAACTAACAAAACACAGCCGAACATAGTTTATTTTATCATGTAGTGTTTGTTGTCTTCAAAACTCACTCAATCATATTCTCATTTCTAGACCTATGTAGATTTTTTTTTTCATTCATTCATCCAAACACTCGATTTTTCACACGGAAATCAATGAATCCTCAAAATTCGTTTTCCAACACCAGGAACTGGAAATAGATCTTGGAAACACAACCATGTAAGACCTAAATTTGCTGAAAGGGGTCCATCTTTGTTTTGAATTTCATTATGATGCATTACAAGAAATAAGTTAAATTGGCGGTGGTCGAAAACTGACAAAAACTAGTTTTCGAGTACTTGCAATTCTGAGTCATCTATATGTGGAGATGACTAACTATTATTGTTGAATTTTATATTTAATATGCAATTTTATATTATTTCACATGAATTTTAATTTCTTTGCTAAGATATGTTAAAAGTGGAGGGTTAAATTAGGGATGACAATGGGGCTTGGTTTAGCCTTGGATGGGGGCTCTTTTTGTGCACCAAACAGGGTGAGGGTTAGGGAAGGGTAGAATTGTGGACCCTGGCTGATTTTCTACGGGTTTTGCTCTACCCATCCGTACCTGCCTCGAACAGTCCCTCATATAATTAACACACACACACACACACACACGAAAGAATTACTTTCCTTAAGTGAGTGCGGCCCTCTTTTTTTGTGCGGACATTCTTCAGTTTCACAGGCTTCATTTGTATGGATGGATTTGAATTTAAGAATTTCAAATTTATAATAAGAATTCCGTTAAACATGTTTGAAATTTGAATAATGAATTTCAAATCAATAGATTTTAATTTTGAGACATTATGCTGGATTTCAAATCCATCTTATATGTAGTCATTTCATCTTCCCTCTTGTAAGATGGAAATATTTGAGGTTAAGGATTTCAAATCCATTGTAACAAATATATGGTGCTTGTTTGATTAAATCCACTTTATATGGAGTAGCTTGAAATCTTTCTCCTATATTTTCTCTCCCATCCAGTTGCAACATTCTTTGGGATGTTTTTTCTCCTGTCCATTTGTTTTTCTTTTCTTTCTTCCCTCCATTTTCTTTTCTTTAATTCTTTCCATTTTTCTTTACGGATCAGGTGCTTGAGATTATTTCACCATGAAAACATTGTTCTTTGCAGCCTAATTTACAAATAAATCAGATCAAAATCCTTGTAAACAGGCCAAATTTAGTAGCAAATACAAAATTATGTACCGACAGGAGTACTTGAACCAGTAACATAGTTATCTTAATATCTCGTCCCTTCTTTTTCAGTTTGTAAATTAGCCTGGTAGAACATTATCAAGGAATGAAATGGGTCTAGGAAGTTTTATGTTTGGGTTAGTTCCCTGGGTGGGTTTGGGATGTAGGATAAGGTAGATCTGTGTGTGTGTGCTCATCAACTGGTGGGGCACGTTTTGGAATTGGCCTAGGAACATTATCCTAGGAATGAAATGGGTCTAGGAAGTTTTATGTTTGGGTTAGTTCCCTGGGTGGGTTTGGGATGTAGGATAAGGTAGATCTGTGTGTGTGTGCTCATCAACTGGTGGGGCACGTTTTGGAATTGGCCTAGGAACATTATCCTAGGAATGAAATGGGTCTAGGAAGTTTTATGTTTGGGTTAGTTCCCTGGGTGGGTTTGGGATGTAGGATAAGGTAGATCTGTGTGTGTGTGCTCATCAACTGGTGGGGCACGTTTTGGAATTGGCCTAACTCACCGAAAGTATGACACATTGCCATCCTAAGTCAAATGTTTGCGAGTTTCTGAATTCATTGTCATAGTTCATGTGATATTTTATTTATGAATTATTTTTGTCGTTTCTATATCTTTTTGAACCTGATTATTTGCTAAAATCTTATTGTGAGATGGAAGATTTTCTTATAGATTTTGTAGGAAAATAGTCCATATTCCAAAATTCTCATCTAATTGCATGAAAAGTTACAAAAAAATGAGGGGCAAAAATATATTTTTATTGGGGCATGCCTGATGTTGTCTAGTACGGACTCTAGTTCAAATATCATCAAATGAAAATTGTGAAACGGCAGGTGTTATAAATAATACATAAATACCGATGTAGTTAATTCAGAAAATGAGGTAAAATGGTGTATAAGTTCAAAATGTTGAATTATAAGAAAATTGTTCTTCATTGTCGCCATGAGGGAGCTTGGTACCCTATAAGTATTAATTTGATCCGATATGGTTCAAGTGGAAAGAACAAGTATATCGTAGGATCATTCACTTACCAATTTTGTGATGCCAAATTGCTGGCCCTTCTCTCGGTAGAATCAATGTCTCAAGACAGACCAAAACTTTACAAAGTACTGAAATATTCCAAGGAAAGCAGTAAAGCACGAAATATAGAGGGATGCCCAAGTTTATACTCGGGATGTTTATTTTTTTTATACTAAATCAATAATGTGTTACAGAATCTAATTAAACATTTTTCTATTGAGAAAGTTTTATGTTATGTGATGCAAGTATACAAACCACTTTTGGAAACTACTCTGGAATGCTTTTCGATTTAACTTTTGAATTTAGAGGAAATATTGAAATTCATTATGAATTTTCTTTTGAATTTTCTATGGTGAGATGGAACTAAGAACTATGATAAATACTTTTTTGAATTTTATTTTGTCATACAGGTGGTAAAATATTAGACTAGTTTGGCATGTCTAGAGCTTTTTGACGCTCCGATCTTTCAGTAATTCATTTTCATGTTTTATGGCACAATATGGTATGATGCTTTTAATCAAGGCTATTTCTGGTTCTGATTTAGTTAGATAGATATAGAATCAATCTAGTTCAGTAGCATTTCAAATTCCATTATGGCTTGTTGATGACTGTTTAGTTCACATTTCAAGTCTCTCAGTGGCGGTGTCTCGGTAGCCTTTTGACGTAGCATAATTTTCATTTCTTTGTCTTCTTAACTGTAGAATGTGTTATTTATATAACTTTAGTTTCACTTCAGTTTCACATTCGAGCAGGTGATAGTTGTTTTAGGCAGATCCAAATTGGTTGGCTTGTTGTTGTCATCATACTGTGATGATGATAAACATGATGGCCTTTGGGCAATTGTTAACGTCATTTTTCTGTCCACTTAATCGTGTGCCCTTTTGTTTTTCTGAGCTAAAATAAGTTGCTTCTGACTTTTTAGGATTAAAGTTTCATTGATTCACCCATTGTTGGTCTTTCACATTAGAGTTAATTAATTATCCTGTGCTCCTGTGAAGATGAGTCAAATTTCCGGTGGCTATTATATCACTAATTCTGTCCCCATACGTTCATCAATCTTTATAGTCAAAAGTGCATTAGCCAGATGGGTGGCTAATATTGTACGCAGATGCATTAGAAGCCATGGTCATTTATTTGCTTGGGTCAATTTGCCTTGCTCTTAGTTCTTGGGTGGAATAACTTGAGACATCATGTATATACTTATACGATACATGATGGTGTATTTTGATGAGCACGAATTGCAGTCCTCACGTCGCTCGTAATAGTGAGAGATGCTCTTTTTTCATTCAGACCCGAGTGAGTGAAAATGCATTTGCTGTTGGGTGCCTTGCTCGCTGATACTTTGGTGTCTTGCAATTACCCTTTTTAGATAAAAGATTTTCATGCCCCAATATTTTCCGAATTCTTGTTTGGATCGGTGCAAGTACATTTTATTGATTACGTACCCGGACGGCATGTCAGAAAGGAAATTTATCCTTGCGAGTCTTCCTCTAGAGCATGCAAAAAAAAGCATATCCTAAAGCATCAAAGGAGTTCAGAACGATTTAATTTGTGAGGAGGTTATGACGTCTATCATTTGTAATTTTGAGGATTTCACATCTCCAGTTTGATGATTGGAAATTGAGAAATTTACCACGCGAAAAAATTTAGCTCTGGTCAATTTTTGGGTCCTTTAGATCAAGTCAAATTAAAAGTAAAAAAATGACATTTGATTACACTGAAAACTGCCGTATTTATTTTCACAATTACGTTTGAAACACTCGAGGAAGGTGGCACTAATTAAGGTTGTTATTCATAGAAAATGCGATACTATAGCCTATTGGGGTCATGAAATGCGGTTGAAAGACCTATTGTACGTGATAATTGAAGCGAGTAAATGACGTGCAAGAGAGCCTTGCAAAGGAAAATTCTATTTCAGACTAGGCCGTGAGGATATATAATAAGATCGCACTATAATTTTAATGGGTTAATAATGTGTTTGTGGTGTTAGATTGGGATAAAGTCTTTTTCTTCCCAAAATATCTCGTTTTGTTAGTTAGACCTTTTTTTCCCTTGATCATACCCGCACTAACAACCTTCCAGTTAAATAAGGGTATTATTGGAACTTTGAAAAAGGATATAATAGTATTGTATTATAATTGAATATTGAGAACCGAGACTTATAACTTGTCTTTTTGACAGGGAGGGGGGCGTTGTTTTAAAAAATGAAAGGAATAATGTTTGCGGACAAGTACTGAAAATGAAATGACTGAAAAACCGCAACTCCAAATAAGGACTAACCAGTAATACACGATTATACTCTCTTTTCTTTTCTTTATTTTTCGATATGGTAATTTATGGGGCAAAAACTGGAATGTAACATCTCACTTTTTGGGGCTCATTCAGAGGATAAATGAATCACATTTGTGAGCGCGCGAGTGGGTGTGAGAGATTTAATCATGCAGTTGTGTGATTGTTTTACGAGCCGGGACTCAGAGACACGGGCCAATGCGTGACTAACAACCCCACAATCCCATCGTAGCACAACTCCCAAACGTAAGAGAATTTAGGAAATGGGATTTGTTTTTCTCCTTTCTTTCTGTGTTTTTCAAACATCAAAGTGCAAAACATGGTAATAAAACATCACTTGTAAAACATGCAACAATGCTTTCTCAAATGTTGCATGCACTTCCTTTTGTTAGAGTCTACCTAATGGGAATGACCGAGTACACATCCATACGTGCAATCAGGTCTGTGAGCTGCCGCCTAACACCAAGCTCTTCAATGCCGGCATTGAACCCTCGAGGAGCTCCCTCTTGCTCAATATTCTGTCCGACGTACAATCTTCTTCCTAAAATAAAACACAGCAACACATTAAACACACTAATAAATAAATATATATGTATATGTATGTATAAACATTAATTAAGATATACCAAAAGAAAGAAAAAAGGGAAAACGTATTAATAATTAGACTCACATTGCCAGTTCCCGCAGAAATTAGAGATAGAAGAGTTACTGCAGCACTTTGATAATCTGCTAAAGTCTTGAATGCTATATCATCCAGTTTATCCTATAAAATATAAGTTAAATTATCCAGTTTATCCTTGAATCTGAAAACATTTTATATCCTCAATTTAGCAAAAGACTCATTGAAAGGCATAGTTAGGCAGCAGTAAAAAGTTAATACTTACAGATAATCTTTCTTGCTCAGGAATCAAAGATAAACTAACCTTTAATCGAGAAATGGCAACTGAAATAGCCCTGCCGGGAGCCTGAAGAGCTTTACTATGTATCTGCAAGAAAAGATGTCAAACTCAGGAGAAACCGAAAAGGATGCCAATCTTGCCACTGAAAAAACATAAGTTTTAATAAAGCTGACCTGGACATATAGTAAAGAAACAACTTTCGGCAGAAGGGAAACAGGATCAGTCTCAGCAGAAACTTGAGATGTCAAATCCTGAAAAACTCAAGAATAGAGATCGTGTTAACATACGAAAACAAGTAATTATTCCCAATTCCACCCACACATTCAACAGAAACATAAATGGTGCACAACTATGATCTACACTTGTGAAAAGAGATCAATGGCAGGAGAGAAAAAATAAGTTCTAAATCCCTGTTCTAAAAGATTACCTATACATCAACTCCATCATTTCAACGATAAGTGTAGAAGAATTATTAAGCACAAAATGTTAATATCTCCATTGTCACGTAAGAAAAAAAAGAATAATGCCAGAAATATGATAGCATATAACAGAGACCCTGAGATGCTCGGATCTCCAATTTCGGACAAATCTGACACACACACATAAAACTGAGAAAGTTTTAGTACTTCAGGAGCTCGCAACAAAATTGATAACGTTTAGACATACCTTTCTATATGAATGCAGAAGAGTCCTCTCCAACTTCTTATCAAGTTTTTTGAGAATTAATCCACTGTAAAATGTGGTAAGGAAAATAAGTGTTGATTCTATTGTATTAATGCTTGAGAATCACGCGCACACACACAAAAAAAAATGATATCCTTTACCTTTCTTCGGCCAGTTCTCTTACCGCACTAATAAATAATTCCACCCGCTGTCATTATTTAATAAACCAAGTTGGTTAGACAAAACCTCGTGTACTAATAGCACAAGCAATCCACGGAGATCACATTTATCGTATGGACAGAGAAAGGGACGGCACTAACCTTCCCCTCCAAAGCTTCAACTAATGCAATGGCTTTGACTGACAAAGATCCAGGCAAACCCCTTGCCTGGAAAGAACATGGCGATTAGAAGCTCAGAATTTTAACGAGGGAAAAAAAATGATGCAGAGCATCATCTGTAAATAGATTTTACCAGCGCAATTCTATCTGCAGAACTCATCAACGCAGTTTCAGGATCTTGAGATTCCTCAAGTTGAATCCCATTCTTCAGTTTGTTGTGCTTATCCTGTTAACAAAAGTTGAAATATCAGACCAGGATGACAATCATACTGCTCAGAAGATTAAAATAACCACGAATAATCTTTGTGCATAATTACCAGGTTAACTAAAAGAATATCCACAATCGGAGCGGCTGCGGTTCGTAACAAATGTTTATGTAAAAGAACCTATTACAGCAAAGGAAACAGCTTCTTAAGTTTCTCTAGATAACATCACATTACAATTAAAAATAGAGTAAATAACTTACTGCAGTTGACTGGTCATCTTCAAACAAATCAAGCGCCTTTTCATATAGTTGAATATTTAGGAATGCCTGGTTCAAAGATACAATGATCAATAGGAAATGTATAATGTATCTCTAGTCATAAAAATTATACAGTTTCAGCAAAAGAAAATCAAACATGTACCAAGAATAGGAAATGTAATAACTACTACATTATATCGGACACTTTTACATGTAAACCATATGCATGTTCGGATCCGAAGAAACAAACTGACTATCGGCCATTACCTCATCAAGCTTCCGTTGTAAATCATCAAGCACCCGTTTCATTTTCTGAACATTCTCTGTGAAAGCAGCCTTTCTTCTTTCCATCCATGAACTTAGGAGCATGGGTCTCAAATGGTTTGCTATAGGTGCAAGAACGGTCTCAGGATCATCCATACCTATGTAACACAAATCCTCGTCAAAAATCAGATGACAATAAAAAAGGATTTGAAATAAACAGAGAACTGGAAAATAATTGACACATCAATACCTTGATCTTCTAAATCAGGGATCAATGACATTATTTTCCGAATTAATGATTCCTCTGATAGAAAGCTAGGGCTCTCCATTCTATCAGTATCTTTTTTAGCACCCGACTTTGAATCTGAAACCTGTGCAGCTGGGATAACTTTCCCCTTTTTCTGCTTTTTCTTAGATTTTGAAGCAGTAGATTCTTGGGCCTCTGGAACACTTTCATTGCCAGCTTTAGCACTCCCAGCTGCTCTTCCTTTTTTCTTCTTAGATCCTTTCTCTAAAACTGGTTTACCAGCACCACTTTGACTATCATATTCGTCCGGCTCAGCTAGACTGCTGCTATCAACATGTCCCTGTTTGGCATCTTTGATGATATGCAGATCGTCTACCGACCCAGCAGCAGTGACTCCAGTAATAGATAAGTTATCCAGCTCTTTCTCAATGCTATCAAACAAACCCTGCCATAATTTAGAAGGAGATATATAAAAAAACTGGCGATGACATAATACCAACTTCTGCTTTAATTCCATATAATTACATTAGCCATTTTGTTCGATACATCCATGTATCAACTGCAATATCTAGAATTTTCAATTCAATTATTTAATTATTTTAAAGAACATATAAATGAAAAAACTCAGGACCGCTCAAAGAATGCTGCAAATGTTTGCTGAGTCCAATAAATGTTTCTGGCTATTTTATAACAATGTCCAAGATGGATGTTCGGGAAAGGGATCTACAGTATGTCAGATGTTGCCACCTTGTTTTTCATTTGAATATTTGCTCTCGCTGACAAAGTTTCATCGAGTTCTATATGGTGATGGGATGAAAAGGGGCCATCTGGTCAGTAACAATAGATAAAAAAATGTCTAAGGAGTCACCTATATCGTGTAGTGGTCTGATACGCAAAGACCAGGATGATATTCAATTTGTAGCCAGCTAAAGATGGTGTTCCCCAGGGTAAGCTTCTTTATAAGTAACCATCCTTGAAAACGTCCAACATGCTACTGGATGTTCTAGCTAATGGGTAAGTTTAACATGCTAATGAGGTAAACTGTAAACAAGGGGCAATCCTCAATACATGACTATATCATTGCAATAGGTGTTTTGACCTCACTCTTGCGCAAAACAAGGGTAAAAGATGGGACACCGAAGAAATTATGATGTAGATAACCAAGCCCACAAATGCCAAGTTCTACGACAACTCTTTAAAATTAAACATGGGTAAGAGAACCAATGTTTCTAGTAGTTCAGGGCCAAGAACATTATATTGGTCACAGGAATGGTTGCTTGGTTACTTGATAGTATACTTATTGGAGTGTCATGTATGTTGGGGCACATAAACAACTAAGAATGCAAACAAAGTTAAAATAAAAGCAAAGGGGAAAGAAAACAGAGAAACTAAGAACAAAAACTACCAAACGGCCTATTTTGAATTCAAACTTAGACTATCATCAGACAATTTTCGATAAACTTTTAGATACTTACCTTCACAAAGGTATCACTAAAAATGTAGGATTCTCCCAGCATATGAGCTTTACTCGACTGAAAGAGAAGATATGTTCATAAGAAATGTATTAAGAAAATTGTCAGTGATGATTATTAGCACACAAATAGGTCAAAGAATAACAATCAATCACCTTTAGCGCTCTCTGAACAGATGGACAAAGTGAAAGGATCTTAGACGCATCTTGGGACGTAAAGGATGTGGGTAAAATTGTAAGTGAATCTATCCTGGAGTTAAAAAAAAAAAAAAAAATCACATTACGTATGAAGAGCAAGCATCAGAAAAGCAAAAGTAGAAAAATAAAGCCACAAGTTATATTAGCAAGGAAAAAGCATCAAAGGGTTTTCTATTACTTCATCAATCTATGGAGCTGGCAATACTGAATGGTCCATGATAAAACATGCAACTGCTCATCTATTCCATGATTCATATTGTAAGTTCCGATATTTATAATGTCTTGATATAAGTATGTATTTCTTTCATTTTAAAATTTTAATCGACTGCAGAATTTATAATTCCTTGCCGGTTATTCTTTTGAGTGTAAAATCAGGATTGATTATTCATCAAAATTAGTCCAGCATCCACAAAGTTCCTTGACAAAAGCTGTTGTTTGCTGCAACTCAAATTCCTAATAATTTACTCTCTAATTTTGAACGAGGGACCCAGAGCTAAAGCAGCATAAAATTTAAGGCTGCTATTGCTGCATATCCAATGAAGTGCAGGAGGAATATGATAAGAACATAACATCTGAAGAAGCATTGTTTCAGATAAAAATATAGCTCTAACTGAACCACGAGCTTGTAGCTCAAGTGGTATCACTAACCCTTTATAAGGGTGTTGACAAGGGTTCGAACCCTAGACCTCTCAAATTATTTGAGATTTATCTTCTACTTTCCAACCACTTGACCAAACTTATTAAAAAAAATATATAGCTCTAACTGAGGTTCATTCTCAACCTCATCCGTGACAACGAATAGTACCTATTATAGGTTCAATGATTCAAATGGTCCCATCCCAAAGGGTTTCAATCTCCAAGGTTATCCATCAGCACAGTGCGATACTATTATTTGTTGAGTGCAGAAGGGAAGACGTGGAATGTGTAAAACAACGAAGTCAGAATTCTATTTCACGTGTCAAGTATTGGGAGTGTATTTGGTGAATTTAAGATGAACAGTTCAATAAGAAGTTGGACTACTGAAAATTAATAGCTGCAGGTAGTTTGGTGGTTTGGGGAGCACTTGGTTGTACTTTCATTTGAAGATTTTCTTCAATTTGAGTTTTTTTTCCATAAATATTCCAAAAATTATATTTTCAACCCACTTTCACTTTTATCTCCCACCAATCACTTCAATCTATTTTTTTAAAATAAATAATTCAACCACCAATCATCACTACTCATTTTCCCATAAATATCACTATTTCTCGACTCACATAACTCTAAATACCAATCATTTCCAATCAGTATTCCAAATTTTTAATATTAAATCAACCATCATTACATTTTTCATTTCATATCCATTCACATTATTGAAAAATATCATTTATCTTAAAAAAAAAAAAATCACCATTTTCTCTAATTTCCAAAATTCTCAAAATGAAAACATATCCAATTGCTTCCTTGATATATTTCATACACCATAGCATCTAAAATAGTTAATTAGTGCAGTCGTACTTCTGTTAGAAAGTTGTCCATAAGAAAATTAGTTTCAATAACCTTTGGTATTCTAACACATGAAATAAAGAAGCGTGTCTATAATCTGACCTTCACACGATGTGCTAATAGGAATGTACGCGAGCCATATTCAGCTGAGTATTATGTTGTTCAAGCTAGTTTTATTTTCTTAACGAGCATAAGAAAATTAGTAAATACAAGACGCTTCACAGTTTCTAAACTACATGAATCAAATCCTGGCAAAGCAACACAAAATTGACTAGTATTGACCAGAGTTCAGGCCTGTCCATTTAATTTCATGAGTCAATATTGAACAAGGTTTTGATTAGTTCAGCTCGGTGCATCCCAAGCAACGGGAGGCTTTAAAAAGTACCAGTGTTTTACAAAACGATAGGCGGATACAAGTCGTAAGCCTCAATATTTTTCGAAAAAATTTAAAATAAAAAACCAAAAAATAATAAAACTACGCAAAGTTCAACAATAACTATTAATCACCCTAATAGTTCAGCAAAAACAAGAACAAAAACACCAAAGTCAATCCTAATAAATATTAAATAGTACCAAATTCATCACACACCTAGAACACAACACAACACAAAGCAATAAAGAACAACAAAAGGAGTCCAAATAAAGTAGCAAAACAAATTTCCCTAATCATTTTAAACTTTTAACAGAGAATTGTGTCCAATGGTTTGAACAACTCGTCATGTCCTTCATTTTAAAACTCAGTTGTTAGTCTGTGTGTGTGTGTGTATATAATACGAACAGATAGGCATTTAACACAATAATTCAGGTCAGATTACCTTCTTTGCTTTTACCAAAGCATTTTTATATCGGAGCAGAAGAGAAGAGAGAGAGAGAAAGAGCCGTGACGATGCTTTAGAGTTTTCACTTTTCAGCCGAATGTTTTAGACTTTTAGTGAGCAGATCCAACCCTAGTCTTCTATTTGACTTGTTTTATACTTTTATTAATAACAAGAAATAAAGAAAAAAGGAAAGGAAAGAAAAGAAAAGAAAAGAGGAAAAAAAAAAGACACTTGAATCGACTCGGACCCTCAGACGAGTTGAGGTGGACGCCTCACAACTTTGAGGAACACATGTTATCTATAGAGGTTCAATGCGTACGCCTCCAGTAAGGTTTGCTCACAAAGTGCCTCAAGGCGTGCCTTGAGGCGTAAGCCTCGACCGTTATTTGAATCATTGAAAAGCATACTACATGTGATATTCAATCTGCGACTCAAATCATGGGTTATGATTTGAAATATATGCAAACTATATTCTCAATTGAAACCATTCAAAACATTTGGGAGAACTACAATGAGCAATAAAAAGTTGATGAAAAAAAGAGTGTATTTAGCACTCACCAGCTACCACGTTCAACGGCATCCTCCACGGAAGCATCCAACATTTCAATCAGGGAACCATGAGCAAAGGCAGTGACAAGAGGTTTACCTTCAGGATATCTGGACTAAATTGATTATTCACAGGCAAAAAATCAATTAGATGTCAACAAAAGAATATTATTTATTTATTTGTGAAGTTAATTCACAAAGTGTTGTGTTACATTAATGTGTACAGGTCACTCAAAATTAGGGAAGAAAAAGAAAAAATGAATACAACTAGACTAAGATACCTGCAAAAACTGAATAGGTTGTGGAATTCCAAGTTTGTGCAGAGTTTCATAACTTATATAGGAATTCTGCAGCACAAAAAAAAAAAAGAAAGAAAGAAAAAAAAAGGTGAAAATCTCGTTTTCGACTTTTAAAATTCAATCAAGGACAATTAATAAGCACAAGCATTTCTTTAATTTTTAATTGGTAGCTGCATAAGGGTGGAAACTGATCAATTATACATGTCTTGATGTCTCTGACTGTTTCTAGTATACCCCACTTTGCAACTATGTCTATGCTAAAAGTTGACAATGGTTGCCTTGTATTTAATACGAAGATCATTCATATTGGTGACCTCTTTGCTGTGCTCCTTTTTTTTTTTTTTCATATTCAACAATTTTAGAGAAGAATATAACCCTATAAGGGATGCACCTCAGTTACTGAATTGAATTTGCATTCCCCCTCTTCCTCTAGATAGCAAAATTTGTAGAACATTTTGGCGAAACTAACTGTTGGTGCAAATTTATGCTGTGAGACCTCACAGACCTTCAGCATTCCCAATTGCAACCAATAATCAGGAAATTTACACTGAGATTCTTATTGTACGACATCTACCAAGATGACAGCTAAGACTGCTCAATCTATAGAGTGTGCATGTATACATAGTTAATTTAAACATGAGCTTTTAGAGGTTTGGCAAGAGTACACAATGCCAAGATATTTATATTGATGCACTATGATGACATGGTTACTTTAATGTTATGTGCAACAACCATCAGGGAGGCATGCGAGCTACATTTTCATCTCTGCCAAAACAAAATGGAAAAGAAAATACTGACTATTTAAAATTAAATTCCAGTCAAACAAGTGACAAGTGCTAGAATTTGCATTGCATCAATTACTGTGGTAACTCCAAGGTGATATAGATTTCTTACAAAAATATTCAAGCTTCTTCATGAATCATTCAATTATGAACAGATAAGACTTGCAGAAAAGTATCCCAAACAATAGCATTTAATAATCTGCATAATTATAAGCTTTTGTTTTGATTATATAATTAAAAATCATTTATCCCAAATTAATTGTGACTAAACACAAATGCTCAAACATCAGTATTCCCTATTCCCTACAGGCAGCTAAACTTAGGTTCCAATATTCAATCATTTTAACAAAGTAATTTCATCACTAAAATATATTTTTGTAATCTTCATTTAGATGTAAAAACCAGTTTGAATCACTTAAGTTTTCTTCAAAGCGCTCCTCTAGCATTCAGGAAAAAGTGGATACTTCTTAATACAAAGATTTATGTCACAAAAATACAAAGCTAAATACAAAAAGAACAGAATAAAAACTAACTAATCACAAGAGGGGGTGGGTGGGGGGTGTCTACAGAACAATTACAACCAATTTCTCAGTGGAGAAACAGATTGAATAACATCACCAATATCATAAAACTAAAAAGGGGCAAAAAAAGAAGAAGTTCTACACCTGTGAAAAGAAAGAATCCACACACTCTTTCTGAGCCATGGCGAAGACCTGTCATACAGCACGTCATAAGCAATATGTTCAGTAAGTACATCAAAACATACTAATAAAAAAACTGGAAGTATATCACAATGCTTTAACTACATAAGATAAATCAGTAAATAAAACAATTGCACAAGCAAAGATTTTCCACTACACATCAATAAAGAAAACACAATATATACACAATTAAAAATAGAACTTGTCAGAACAAAGAATCATATCACGTACAGTAGGTGTCCAGTGTACTCCAGCACGAAGCGAGCCAAGAATCTCGCCTTCCTTAACCAACCCATTGAACAATGACTGGAAAAATGAACTCTCAACTGCCACACCACTGAAACCATCCATATCTTGCAATAAAACCTGCAATGAGCTCCACAACGCCGACAAATTCATCGGAACAGCAACCCCCCTTGCTGCACCACGAACCATTGCACTCACACGTGCAACATACGCCGGTGTATACAACTGCCCACCTTCAAACCTTCCCTTCACCTACACAAACATCAACGATACAATCACCACAAAATCTGAAAACCTTCTTACCAAGTGAGAAACTGTAAACTTAAATCGTAAATTACCACAGTTCCAAGGCGAGGTTCCAGAACAGAGATGATTAATTCCGAGCCGACCTGCAGCTGGGCCGCAATTTCTGCCAACGAAATCTGACTGCATTCCTGGAGTCTTTCATTAATTTCTTCAGAGACAGTGTCCCAATAAGAATTTGAAATTATTTCACCATTAATCAACATAAGCGAAGAGTCATTCGACACAACTTGCTGCGATTGTTTTTCGACATGGTATAAATCTACCCCTATGGTATCTGCCAAGTCAATCACCGATACTCGGCCTCTCTTATTTATTTCAGAAATGATTTCACTCCTCAATTGCTCCTACCAACGCAAAAACCCCACACGAAGCGATATAATAAATTAATTTTCAAAAAAAAAAAAAAAATTGAGAATTAAAGAGTAATTAATGTTGATCGGGTGAGAATCAGTTACTGGAGTGATGTATTCTTTCCCGGAGGTGGTGTGGAGGAGATCGAAGTCAATGATTTGGAGTTGCTGGAGTTTCTGGACCAACTCGACGACGTTTCTCTCGGACAAGCGGATGCTGGATTTCGCTTGCTGTGCGAACTCGAATTGCCTCTGCAGTTCCAGCAGTTCCTCATCCATGACGACGGCGGCGGCGGTGGAATTCCGATTGAGGTGATCGTTGGTGTTACTGAGGAGAATAACAGAGGAATGTTTGGAGACTTAATTTGGAGGTTTATCAGTGAGAAATAAGATTACAATTGAGTTGGAACAATTCCAGACAAAAGAAATCAATACTTTTGTTGAAATGAATCGGTTGAAGATATATAATTACAATAAAGGCAAATTAAGGGACATTTAGCATAATAGTAATTGATAAATATTTATCAAAAAAATAAGAATATGAACGGTAATAATTCTCAAAAAAATTAAATATATGTACATATTTTATGATTGAGTGCGGGCATACGCAACCAGTGTTCTAAAAAACGGCGCCTAGGCGCGCCTGGGTGTGAGGCGTGGGAAAAATGCCTCGCCTAGTGCCTATGCGTGTAAAAAGGCGTTCAACCTGTTTTGTTGACCGCCTAGGCGTGAAAAGGCGCGTGTTTTTTAGATGAGTAACCTGATTTTTTTTAATTTAGTCAAATATTACAAAATTTATATGACATCAAAAAAATGATCAAATAATAAATATTTCGCAAAAACTATTGTAAGAGCGTCTTATGAAGACAATCACACTTTAACAGTAAAATATCATGTTTTTATTGTGAATTTCATACTTTTCAAAAAAATATGAATAGTTGTTTTGCAACGTATGATTTTATATATTAAAAGTATAACTTATGATTTGCAAAGTATGATTCTCTTACATGAAACCGTGAATAGTGCGTTGATTTTTGTATAAATAATTAGTATATAGCTAACTATATCGAGAAATACGTAGACAAATTTATTAAACATATATTTTTTTTACTAATTATAACAATATAATAAATAAAATAATAAAAAAAATCGACAACGCGTTTTCACGCTTAGGATCGCCGACTTTCAAGGCTTGAAATTTGGCATTGCCGCCTTGCCACGCCTCACGCCTTTTCGAACCTTGTACGCACCCCATAATTTTATTAAATTGACCAGAGTTAATTAGAACTCTAAAAAAATTTGAAATACATTAATATTTACTAAATTAACAAATACCTCATTTTCCCCTATGTAATATAACAAAAAGTAAAACCTAAGAAAAAAATTTGTTCATATAAACGAGTCAAATAAGAGGAAGAAGGAAAAGAACGCGAAGAAGAGAAGGAAAAAAAGAGGCATAAAATTATTGTAAAAAACAACAAAGAGAGCATTTATGTATTGCGGTCAACAATTTATTTGATTCAAGGTTCTACAATTTGAACATTAAGTGTATATGATATTTGTTGGATTGAGTTTTTTTTTTTTTTTTTTTTTTGTGAGTGCTCGACTCTAGTTTCACGAATAAGAGTTATATGTTCGAAGTTTCTTTTTGAACATTTTATGTGTGTTAATAAAAAAAAAAATCGATCATGTTTTGTATCACTATTACAAAAACGGGATTTAACATCAGTTTTAAAAAAATCAATGTTGAAAAGAATTTACATCAGTTATTAAAAAAAATTGATGTTAAAAAGAAGTTGTTACATCGATATTTTAATAGGGAAAAAGATTGTAACCATCCTGTACTATACACGTTTTTTGGGTTTGCATCCTAACGTTTTTTCTGTAATTTAATGCATCTTGTACTATACAAAATTTTGAAAGTGCATCCTGTACTATACAAAATTTAGAAAAAAACTAGTTTTATTAAATAAAAACTAGAATTTATTAAATAAATATGCAAACCATATTTTATCCTAACGTTTACCGGAACTAGTTTTATTAAATAAATAAAATTTATTATTTATTAAATAATAAATTCGGTGAGTTTGCATATTTAATAAAATATACCGAAACTAGTTTTAAATAAATAATAAATTCACCGGAACTCACCTAAAGTATACGGGTTTGAAAATATGCAATGTCACTCGCGAGATTAGGTGAGTTTCGGCGAGTTGGGGCGAGTTGGCTTGTCGGAGGATGCACTTTCAGATTTTTTTGAAGTACAGGATGCATTAAATTACAAAAAAAACGTTAGGATGCAAACTCAAAAAACGTGTATAGTACAGGATGGTTACAATCTTTTTCCCATTTTAATAACCATAGTAAGTTTAAAATATTTGACATCGTTTATTTAGAAAAACCAATGTGAAAATCTCTATTTAGAAATATTAAATTATAAAATAAAATAATTATAACACATCCACTATTACACAATTCCCCCAAGTTGATAAATCTAAAGCCCGCTGCCTCACTTCATTCTTTGCATCTCGCAACACCTCCATTCCATCTTTGCCAAATTTCGTTCACCACCACCAAAATCCCTCTGCTACCATCACCTCCAACATCAACCCTAGTTATCTTAACCCTCAATTCTCGCTCCATCACCCGCTTTTAGAGCGTAGGTCTGCTTGGCAATGATGGTGGATAGTCCTCGTCGTATCATCCTCCTACTCCAGCTCCCTTGCGGCGGTAGCGACGGAGGGAAAGGTGAGAGGTCTGTGATTCATAAAAGGCGTGACTATTTTTTTTTCTATTTCTTATTTATTTTATTAGTTTTTTTTAAAAATCTTTTGGGAGATTTTTTCAGAAACTAGCGCCACTGTTTGTTGGTTGTTTATGCTCTGCTTCTGACCATTTTCAATCTGCAAAAGAAGAGGTTAGGGTTTAATTATTTGATCATGATCGAAATAACCTTACAAATTTTACTTTTAGTTTTATACTACGACACTTCATTTGTTGAAACCTAAAATCATTGCCAGTTTTAGGGGATATTTGAATATATCTATATGATATTTTAGGATGCTATTATAATTTTAATTTATCTAATGATTAACTTAAATTTTTTTATGCGCCTCAGATTATTGCTAGTGTTTGACTATTTATATCAATTATTGGATTCAATTTCTTGGTGTCTTGTTTCTTGGTGATTATGTATTGTGATTTGGATTTCTTGGAGTGCTGTGAGATATGGTGTGTTGAAATAAGGATTTTGATTGTGTAAAAAAAATGTATGATCTCATTATATTGTTGGCCCAATGCGATGTAGAGCAGTTGTATTGAAGTGTCGTGATTCGAGGAAAGATATGATGTATATAATTAATAGGAAATGACTATAGTGCCGTGAAAGCACCAAGTCTCCCACCACCTGCATTTACATCCATTTATCTACAATTATTTATAACCAACTTTTGATCTAATGGTTCTCATTAAGTGAAGTATGGTACCTTCACGGCACCGTAGAAGTTCTCTAATTAATAAAACTTAAATATATGGTGTATATTATTAATAAGACTTAAAATTTAGATGCTAGTTCTTTTATCCCGGTGTGAGGTGTTTCTTTTACCTTAGTGCATATTCTTTTAAATGCTAATTCTTTTAGCTTTTAAATTTTCACCTTTTGAAGGTGGAGTTTTCCAACTTGCTTTTTCTGTACCCGAGTAGTATCCTTTACATCCCCCTCAAGTTCAATTCTTAACTAAAACATTCCATCCAAATGTACATTTCAAGCTGATTGGTGTCTTTCCATATCATTTTTATTTTATATTAAGGAAAAAGAAATCTGCCTCCTGAAATATCACGAGATTTTGACTTAATCTCTTAAATTAATTTTTTAATTAAGTTGCCTCCTGAAGTTTGCATTTTTCTGAGTTTGCCTCCTGAAGTACAATTCAGGTCAAAAAGTTTTTGGACGCCGTTCACTTGACTTAAATGCGAGGGCAAAAGCGTCTTTTCAGATTTTTTTTTGCCTCGTCAACTATCTCTTTTTTTTTTCTTACTTTACCTCCTAAAGTATTTTTCTATCAAGTTGCCTTCTCAAGTATGATTTTTTTTTGTTTTTTTAAGTCGCCTCCTAAAATATGAGTTTTTTAGATAGAGTCCTTTGCCTTATAAAGTCTTTTATTGGTACTTATCTACTTAATATCTCAAGATGTCTATCAAGACTTTATCTTGTGTAATTAGGGCTCTTTCAAGGAGGTTTATACATTGGTGTATATACAGATCATTTGGGAGATCGGCGAACGACAACTAGAGAGGGAGAAAAACAGAAAGATCACTAGTATAAGGAATATATCGCTCATTATATAAGAATTCTTCAAGATTGTAATTGCTCAAGCTTGAAAGTTTTACGGGCGACTCAAACGCTGCTCAAAACGATTAGCTCATTTAGGAGTTTTTCATATATTATTAGATGCTTTTATTTTTATAATTTTTAAAACGATTTCATTATTTCTGGTAATATCATTTCTGGCCTGAGGTCATGACCTATGAGTTCATTTAACTCATAGGCAAAATTATTTACAAGTGTTATTCTATAATTTTCACGAAAATTCTAAATGTTAATATGGATGCACCGATACCATAACTAAGATTTATATTTTGTTTAAATTTATTCAAGTATCTGAGACCTTCAAGACTTTCAATTGGTATCAGATCAATCCGGCCACCAGTACTAGATGGGAAAAACTATGCGATCTGGAAAGTAAGAATGCGTGCTTACATCAAAACTACAGATGAATGATTGTGATATGTGATCTTGGTTGGCTGGGAGGCTCCTAGGCTAGAAGATCTGGACGGAGACTTGTCCTAAAAAATGAGATCGATGGGACGGCCGAGGAACTTGTTATCTCAAATGTAAACACCAAAGCGTTAAATGCCCTTTACTGCTCTGTGGACGTCTCTCTGTTCAAAATCATCTCAAACCTCCAGACTGCAAAAGAAGCATGAGACTCCTTACAACTTTTTGTGAAGGTTCCAAAGGAGTTCAATAAATGAAACTAAGAATGCTTGTGACTCAATTTGAAGTTTTAAGAATGGAGGAAAATGAGACCATTGCCGGATATAGTACCAAACTTCTCAATATTGCAAATGAATGCCAATCATTAGGTGCTTCTATCTCTAATGAAAGGCTTGTAAGCAAATACTTGCGTTCTGTGTCTGAAAATTCAACATGAAGATAACAACATTTGTGGATTCAAAGAATTACTTAGAGTGAGCAATTCCATCGCATCATCACTAAAGCGGCCATTAATCTCTTGCAGTTGTGAATCAATCGCAGCATAAAAAAGGTCTACACGATAATGATGCTCAATGGTGAGATTGTCCTGTTGACAGCGGGACCGACCTCATCTATCAATATATGGAGCGATGAAATTAGGAATATCAATATTTCGAACCTCACAAAAAGACTTTACTTTTGCAAGCAAATCATCCTATTTGTTATCTCTCATTTTTTGCAGTAAACTCTTAGTAGATAATACAAGCTCTATCGCATTTATAATATCCTGAGATTTACTTTGCAAAGCCAGACAAAGAGTATCAGTGATTATCATAATTTCACTCATAAGATGCAAGATGAACACAAAATTAAAAGAAGTCATCTCATCATAAACGGATGTTGCATCTGCTCGCTGAGAAGGAAGCCCATCATCCATAACATTAAGCAATACAGTACACGATGCACTAAACATCTTAATTAGGCCGGACAACAATCTCAAATGAGAACTCCAACATGTATCAGCAGCTCGCTGTAAAGTGCCAATCTGATTAAGTCCACGTCCTATCTCGATCTCATTAATAGCAATCAAATGCGCAATATCATTAGCATGAGCACTCTTTAGTTCATCATTACGTTTGCAAGAAGCACCAACAATATTAACTATAAAAGTTAATTTATCAAAAAATTGATGAATGGGCGTCACATTTTTTGATACTGCAACTAAAGCCAGTTGTAACCGGTGAGCAAAGCAATGAACATAATAAGCACTTCTACAATCTTTTGTAATCAAAGCTTGCAATCCATTAAACTCACCCCTCATATTACTAGCCCCATCATAACCTTGACCTCTAATATTTTGAACATCCGAATTGTAACGAGTCAAAGAAGAATATATATCATTCTTTAGAGTTAACGCTGTAGTATCAGATACATGAACAAGCGCAAAGAAACGTTCTTGAATGAACCCATTACTATCCACAAACCTCAATACTATAGACACCTGTTCTCTTTTTGACTCATCACGGGCTTCATCAACAATTATGCAATAATTGGCAAGTCCAATTTCTTCACGAATTGCATTTTTCACTCTCACTGAAAACACGTGAAGTATTTGTTTTTGGATATCATGACTTGTATACTTGGCATTTTTTGGAGCTTTAGAAAGTTCGTCATTGTTTGCAGCCAACATATCTACAAATTCAAGAAAATTACCACGATTATGTGAATCGGATCTCTCGTTGTGGCCTCTAAATGGAACCCCTTGGAGTGCAAGCAACCGCACTACATTTATGTGAGCCTTTAACCGCAAACGATTCATTGCAACTTGTTGAGAACTAAATTTGTTGAACCTTCTTGTTATATATTGTGGTTGGTTCATCAAATCCTCACATGCCTTTTCAGCATTACGATGGGCTGAATATACATTATCTTTCCCTATATGTCCGATTAAAGCACATGCTTTTCCTCGAACCTTCTTCCAACTATCAAATCCATCAACAGTAAATGCAGTTTGTTTCAAGCATCGAGATGGCTTGTTGAAGATAAAACACGAAAAACAATATACTTTATCTTTAGCCGGTGAATACTCCAACCAAGCAAATAGTTCATACCAATCGGGATTGAATCGTCGAGGATGGTCGATATTATTGTTTAATGGATATTTTTCAAGAATAGGTTGATATGCTTTCAGATTCAAATAAGCTCGACGAATCTCTTCCTTTTGGTTAGGAGGGTACTCCCATATTTGTCGACGCAATCCTGGGTCACGTTCTAAGGAATTGAGATCAAACTCTTCACATTCTGTATTTCTTAACCTTTTCGAAGGAGTTTCAGATGGAGAATCGTTGTTATTTGTGGCTGGAGATGGAGTTATAAGAGTAGTTGGGTCTAATTCGTTTGTTCTTTTTCTTGAAAAATAATTATCAAGCGTAGCCGATCTCCCCATTTGAAGCAAATAAATCCTATCGAAAAATATAACTATCAATTTATCAGAAAACAAGTCTTGAAACTCCTATTGAACAAAATAGAAATTATCACAAAAAATAAAATAAAATTATAAAATAGGATCAATCAACCAATAAATAAATCCATATTTCATAACAAGATCAAAAACAACATTTAATAGTCATTCATCTCAATTTCTCAACCCTCAATGGATTGAAGGCCCGAATTTCATCCAAAAACTCGACCAACAAACAACAATTAATATTTATTCATCTCAATTTCTCAATCCATTGTAGGTTGAAGGCCCGAATTTTATAAAAATTCGACCAAAATAATAAGCCCTAGATATAAGATTTTTTTTTTAGAAAATAAAAAAATCTAGAAGAGATATTCGAATACACATACCTAAACGATGACTGAATACAACGGTGGAAAAGACGGCACCTGAATGTTGAGGCTGCGCTTGGAAACGGAAAATTTTCTCTAGACCCCATCTAGAGAAAAAAAAAAGGCCCAACAAGTGAATGGATACGGGGCAAAAAAAATAAAATTCTTTCCATAAGAATTCACTCAAAGAAAGCCCAAGGAGAAATTCTGAAAATGAACGAAACTCATTTTTTAACATTTCTAAAGCATTACAATCCATAAATCCCAAAAAAAATCGGGCCGATTGAATTCATATCATTCATCGCCATCACCATCTCCGTATCCGTATCCGTCAGCCGCCGGTTGCTGTCGACGCGTTGCCAAGCCCACGACCCGATTCAGAAGGCTTGCATCTCCATCTCCGTCAGCCGCCCTGCAGTCGCCGTCACTGACAAAGCCCAACCAGCCGACCACCGTCCGAACTGAACCCAGCGACCCCACGAGAACCAGCCGGAGCCACTCCACGTTGAACCTCTCCCGCCGTTCGCCGAGCCACCGGAGAAGGATCAAATCGATTTCTGAGATCTGGGAAGATCCTCCGTGCCCACAGTGGAGCAGCGAGAATAGGGCAAGAGTTCTGGCTTGAAGCAGGCCCGAATTCGTCTTCTTCATTGAGACCGACCCGGAAACACCGCCGACAGAAATCGATCCACGACCCACGTAATTCAGTTGGCCGGATGTTTTATCTGTCAATTGTTTTATCTCATGCCGATAAACCAATAATAGTTTAATTTAGATGAAATTTTATGTATAAACCAATAATAGTTTAATTCTATGTGGCCAGTGGGTTGGTGAGGGATGGAATTTTTTTGCGGTGGGTTGGTGAGGATGAGGTTTTGTTTAATTGTTTTTTTTTTTTAAATTAATCTTTCTATTATTATTTCTATTTTTCTTAGATTTACGTTGTAATCAATTTATATATTAAGACAGTAAAAATATAATTTTTTTAATAATATAATAATATTAGAAAATATGAATTAAGTATTATATTATTATAAATATATAAAAAAATAAAATAGATAAAATTATCTATTAATTCAAACATAAATGAATGAAAAAGAATTTAGATTCTTGAATTGGGTGCCATATTTTTTTTAAGTTCACATGTTCACCAACAAAATTTTTTATATCCAATCACATGTTCACCAACACAAATTTTATATCCAATCATTATCTTTCCAAAAAATTTATCTCCCTAATATTTTTATTTTCACTATTTTCCAGTGAAACGAAATAAAAAGGAATGAAAGGATATCCAATCGCACCCTTAGCGTTTGTGTTTCTTTTATTTGGTGTGAGCAAAAAAATTCTTGAAAATACGAAAGGATATCCAATCGCACCCTGAGCGTTTGTGTTTCTTTTATTTGGTGTAGGGCTGCAAACGAGTCGAGCGGCTCACGAGCGCTCGCGAGTAGCTCGAGTCAAAGCTCGACTCGAGCTCGGTCAAACTCGAGCTCGAGCAGCTCGAGTCAAGCTCGAGCAGCTCGAGCTCACAAACGAGCCGAGCTCGAGCACGTCACTAATAAGCTCGCGAGCTCGACGAGCTGCTCGATTATGTGTGAATTTACTAAAATACCCCTATTTAATAGTATTAATTACAAAAATACCATAATTTTACTAGATTTAAAACTAAAAAACTCGAGCCGAGCTCGAGCTTTTGTCGAGCCGAGCATTATCGAGTCGATCTCGAGCATGCTCATTTCCTTGTCGAGCCGAGCTTGAGCAGCAATCTTTCGAGCCGAGTCGAGCTCGAGCTCGAGCACAAATAAAAAACAGTCAATCCTGACTCGAAATCGTGAATGCTCGACTCGACTCGATTCGTTTGCAGCCCTAATTTGGTGTGAGCAAAAAAATTCTTGAAAATTCTTATTGCAGGCTGTACTTTCAGGTTAAAAAAAAGGGGAAGGAATTAGTAATGTACGGGAATCAAACTCTGTACCTACTAGGAGTTCAAGAGGTTGGCTTACCACTTGACCAAATCCTTTACTTGAAATTTTGTGGAGGCCATATATTATATAATTTTCATATAAAAATTATACTTATATAATAGTATAATTTTTTAAATTTTCTGCAGGGGCCATGGCCCCCCACGGTACACTGTACATCCGCCCCTTACTCCGTGAACCACAAAGGAAATAAGAAGGTTGATGACAACGACGACGATGATGATGATGGTGCTCTCACGACTACCCCACGACGCTCCACGAGGAATCGGACTCGTAGTACTTGACCAAGTGGCACAACTTTGTTTCTTGTGTCTCTCTATTTTTTAATTTTTTAAGTTATTTTGGTGGTACTTATAAACTTGGTTTTAGCTGGATATTTACTTGATTAATTATTTTTTATGTTGTTAGTTTACTTTGTTATTTTTATTCTCATTAACATTCTGGCAGAACTCAGTTTGATAAGAATTATTTCCTACCGATTATTTTAAATTAAAGTTATATTTGCTCTTTTAGACACTTAATTTGACAGAATGTTTAGTAAATTAGTCTAGCAAATAAATAAAGTTTTTTGCATCACTTTTGCGTGAGTTTACCAACCTCATGTTTATAACACCGTTTAATATATACGGTGGAATGGGAAATAGAGTAAAGAATTTTACTCTAGATAACAACTAGAAAAGCAAAGAACAAAAATAGTTCCCGAGATTTTTATCCATTTATCTAATGTCAGAATATTTTATAGCTCTAATTTTTTTGAAGAAAATGTTTTAAGCCTTTTGGAATGCACAGCATCGGTTCGAGAGAATTGTCTTGACGCCGATAAATGTAAAGTAACATTTTTTTGAAAAAGAATTACACAAATTCGCATATAGGAGGTATAGCGGTCATATTTTGGTTGCCAAGATTAAAGGCCGCTCTTGGGTATTAAGTATTAACAGAAAAAGAAAACTATCACAGTACATTAGAATTGATGATCATGTAAACTAGATGCGTTGGTTTGCAAAACTTCACGAGACGAGAGCAACCGCCTTCTCTTTTCTCTCTGTATATTCACAAGAAGATGACCATAAAAGTTACAATTGCATTTTTAATTACCAAGCTAAATTTAAATCGCATACATTCTCTTGAACTCATTCTCCACATCCTCGAGCTCCAACGGCATCGCAACAGCCGAACCGGACAACGACCTACTCATCCTCGAGTTCTTCCGGACGATCCTCTTGCTGCTCGTCTCGATCCGATGCATAACCACCCAATAACACATCGTCCCCAACGTCGTGGCCAGTATCGTGGTCCCTATTATCGTCACCCCGACCGCCAGCCACCTCTCCTGGCGCCCCACCACCACAAACGACAGCGCCAGGTACGCCACCGACACGAGCACGCACGCGAGCCACATCAGCTTGTTGATGATCGCCATCAGCTGCTTCTTCGCCTTGCTCTCGATCACGACCACCGACGTCTGGACCACCACGACCGCCAGCGAGATGAAGAGTGCGATCGAGTCGAACACGAAGAAGATGATGAACGGCACCTGGGACGCGATGTTGGCCTCCCCCAGGGAGTGGCCCGGGGGGATGTTGCCGGGGTCGTCCACGTACTGGCCGGGGACGGTGAAGATGGCAGCGAAGGCCACGGTGGCGATGAGGACGGCCACCACGGTGGTGGAGTTGATGGCGTTGTTGAGGCCCTCCGCGTGCATCTTGTTGAGGCGCTTGGCGATGCCCTGGACCCGCCGCCGCGTCTGCCGGGTGTGCTCCAGCTGGTTGTGGACCTCGTGCTTGATGTCGCTCACCGTCTTCTTGAGCTCGCGCGCGGGGTTGTGGGGGTTGATGGCGCGGGCGCTGACCACGCCGTGGGCCTGGAGGATGCCCGTGATCTCCGGGTGGCCCAGGTTGTCAGCGGTGTCGAGGGCGGTCTCGTTCGACCGGTTGACGACTCGTGTGTCCGTCTCGGTGTGGCCTAGCAACATCTTCACAACCTGCATTAGTAAAACAAGGTCAAAATTTATTGCTATGTACCACCGTCCCGTTTTATCCGTTGAATTATAGAAATATTTTTGTCTCATTCTATCTGTTAATTTTTCTTTATCATAGACACATAAATGTACTTTTACATTTAACCAATGAGAACTAAATGTTATTATTATTATTATTTTACACATCGCTTGGTTAATCTATATTTTTTTAGTCTATCTAAATAAAATGGGTATTATGGTCATTTGATATTTATAACTATAACATTAAATATTTTTTGCGAATACTACGAAAGAAATGATTCTCAGCTTTTAGCCGGTAAAAAAAAATCATATTGAGTGTTTTCAAATGCCGATTTCGGCTTCTTATTGTACTTTATTTAGTCAATGAATATAAGCACAAATTACCTGAGCTCTCCCCTTCCGAGCGGCTATGTGTAACGGCGTGTTACCCTTAGCATCCACCATATTGATCGCCGAAGGATCCGATCTGATCAGCTGCTCCACAACGTCAAGATTTTGACCTTTAACGGCCATGTGAAGTGCCGTTTGTCCTTTCTTATCCGTTCGTGTCGATAGCCTCGGGTCCTTACTCAAAAGGGCCTTCACAACTTCAACATGCCCGTTTCTTGCGGCTGAATGAAGGGCTGTTTTGCCATTACTTCGGGCTATAGTGGCCAGGCTACTCTCTGACTCCAGGAAATAATTCACCACCTCGATCCGGCCTTGAGTTGCGGCTGTATGCAAAGCCGTGGTGTTTGCTATGTCCACGGTCATGGAGAGTTCCGGGTGAGCCTCCATTAGTACCTTCACAACCTCTGCAACAACACAAAAAGAATAACTTATCATTTAGGTTGGTAGAGTGACAGATTTTTTATAACTTTCCCTAGTGCAAATTGCTAGTGATTTTTTAATTTTTCTTTCCCCAAAAACTATACTATATACTTGTTTTTATTTACCAGTTGACAATCACATCCAGTTATTGCTTCAAAAAAAAGTGTAAAATCAACTAACATTCAATCACATTTTTAAAACGCATTTTTTTTTTCACACTAATAGAATGGAAGCCAAAGTTGTGATTGGAGGCCAATTTTTTTTTTTTTTCAATTCCATTCTACCTAAGAAACACGAATTTGTGCCTGTAATTTTTTTCTCTCTTGTCAATCATCTACAAAGTTTTCATAAAAGTCAAAATAATTACTACACACACATATTCACACATTTCTAACCATCAATCTTTTTCAATCATTTTTTTAACTATTTTATATTATATCAACTATCATCGTTACATTTTCGTCTTGCTTATCAACTTTTTTTTTTTTTTTTTGAAATGTAAGTAAACGACAACAAATACTCAAAAGAAACTAGCAAAAAACGAACTTTTCGTCCAAAAAAAAAAAAAAAGAAAAAGAAAAAGAAAAACACCTACCTAAATCCCCTTGTTTAGCAGCAATATGAAGTGCATCAAAATCCATTCCTGGCTTTGATCCCAGCTGCTGATAAATCATAATATTTGATCATCTCCCTCACAACCTCAAAGTAGCCGTATTCGGAGGCCACGTACAATGGCGTCTCGCCAGCCGAGTTTTCTTTCGACAATATCTCCATCAACTCTTCTTCGTCGTCTTCCAGCATCCTCAATTATTTCCCTTATCGCTATAATATTCCCAGCTCTAGCCGCCGAATGCAACGCCGTGTCGTCTCGTTTCCCGGTCAGCTGTTTGGTCATCTTTTTCCTTGGCGTGGTCGGAGTCTGTCCTGCCGATGTGGCCGGAGTCTGTCCCTGCTGACGTGGCCTCCATTTTTTTTTTATTTATATATAAAAAAATAAATACAGCCCAAAAATCTCTCGTTTCGCCTTCTTAATTTTAATCCATTAGATTAAAAGCCATTTTTTTCCTACCCTCTTGTCGTATTCTTGTTCATGAATCTCCATCGAAATTCCTGGTATTAAAAAAAAAAAAAAGAAAAAACATAATTCAATCATTTTATCCCCAATATTGAAATTATCAAAATTTCTATGTTTTTTTTTTTTTTTTTTTTCAAATGGGCTCTAAATAAAAAACCATAACATTTACCTTGGCTGTGAAGGAAAAGCCCACGGAAAGGGCCATTAATTTCAAGATTACAATAAATATGAAAAAAACAAAAAACAAATCACTTTTTGGGATTAAAAGATGTAAGAAAAACAGAGTTTTAGCAGTTCTTTTTCATATACGAAGAGAGAAAAGTTACGGAAAAAAGTGAAGGAATGGCAGAGGCTAAGAAAATGGGGGAATCAAAGACACACGCACATGTATGCAACAAAAACTTTACATTGACATGAAATGTTATAAATAAATAAAATAAAATAAATACTGTATATCTGCTCTGAATCACGGAGCTCTAATAATAAAAAAGTGAAACAATAAAGGATGGTCCTTTGGGAAAAGGTGATGATTATGGGGTGGCGTATTTCTTAAATGTTTTATTCTATTTTTCGAACATAATACTATTAATTAAAGCAATATTGCCGAAATATTTGAAAGGCAATTTATTTAAAAAATTTCGATTAATGATATATGAACGCTGAAAAATGGAAACCAGGAATATTTGGAGGGGTGGTAGTGGTAGAAGAAATAACCAACGGTAATAACAGAAATTAACCCCATGCCCTGTAGTCGGTACCTTCTTTCAAGATCCTTGCACACTACTAAACCAGATTTACAATAATATTATACTAGGTTTTTGTGGAATTTTTAACATTGTTTTTAATATTAAATCGATGGTCAAGAAATGAGTTTGATAGAGATATAGATTTTGACAATTAGATGTGTAAAATAATCGATAAAGACATTGCCATAATTTATTACTAGATTTATGCTAATAATCTAAATTTATATGGTAAATTTATTGAATAATTAAAAAAACAGTTTTTTTTAAAACATAGTCATTATTATAAAGTTATTAAATAATTGCTTAATTTAGAGAGATAATAAATTTGATTTGTCCAATAGAATAAATATTGCTAATAATCTTTGTAAACAACATTTTTTAATATAAATACCCCACGAGCTCGTAGCTCAAGTG
>BMAC01001222.1:181263-201126 GCA_014905375.1 Phtheirospermum japonicum
ATATATAAAAGTTTGACCAAACTTATATGCGATTGAATGTGTTAAAATTATTTTTTTCATGTCACAACAAAATATACAATTTAACGTGTTGAAATTATTTTTTTTCCAAAGGCACAACAAAACAACAACAAACATGGGAGATGCTTTTATATACACACCATTATGTTTTTTTTATCAACTGCATTTTCAAATCCTATGGGACAGTTAAGATATTTGAAATATTTTATTTTATTTTATTTATTTATTTTGTATTGCTCAAAAAATATGCTCTTTACAATGGGCTAAATCCAAATCTCAATGTGAGCAGATTTTCGCAGAACGTTTAGAAATAGGTTATGAATAATTTAATTAATCTATCAGCTCTCGGCTAAGCTATCGTTGGATTAATATACATTACATATATAATGCACCATGTCTCGTCATGTTAACTATAATGATTGGTTACGTGCTAATTAAAAATTATAATGGCTATATTTTATACTTTCCGACACGAGGCGTGAGTGAATATAATTATTAATAAATTTTTAAATGAACAATTATTACCGAAGTATTTACATATTTATAATTATTATTATTTTAATATCTTTGTGCACGCATTGAATATATAAATTACAAATTAATTATTAGGTTCATAAATAAGAATATTAAAAATACATATTTTATATATTAGTATATATACCTTACTACGTTAGGAATATAAACGAGTTGAACATTCACGAATTACTCGAGATCGGCTCGCTTTAGACATTGCTCCGATCGAGCTCATATAGTAAGCGAGCCAAGTTCTAATTGAATATGAGGCTTGGTTATTTAAACACGATGAGCATTGACTCATGTGTGAACTCGTGGACGGGCTCGCTAAGAGGCTTATTACTTGTGCAAAATAATATACTATGAACTATATAAATTAATAATATATATTACTCCATGTTAGCTTTGTGCACACAAAATGCACAGCATTCGCTGGCCCATTTGATGTCCACTAATGAAATGTAATTATTTTTAAACTCCTTTTCATAATGATTAACATTCAATGTGGGATAAACAATAATGCACTTAAGCAACCGTTCAACTTCAAAGCATTATTTCTCACCCACCAATAATTGGATTTGAGAAATTAAAAATGCTACGATTATCTACACGACACGTAGATCGAGCCTATACAATTCGTTACAATGAATTTTTGCTGCACCGTTAAATAGAATAAATCCAATTTAACAACAATCCCCCACATGAGTGAGAAACTTCAAAAGAAAACATGTATGCAAAAACGTAGCTCAGTCCTTAAGAGACAATAGAGAATAGAGATAGGTGGCTTGTGGCCTTAAACCCTCCTTAGTTAATACTACCGAGCACACCGGCGGATTAGTGAATATAATTTTTGAATTATTCCTCTTTGTGTATACTAGACAATAGTACCAACCCACTAAGGTCTCAGAATTCTTCCGTTCTCACGTTTGTGTCCATTTCTGGCCATGGACAACTTTTTTGGATTCATAAGCATACAGTAGAAGCGGCCCTCACTTCTCGCTTACATAGGTGATTCTTAAAACGAGCATTCTGTCATACTCAAGTCAAAGACCTGCACAAGAATCATTAAAAATCAGAGATTTATCCTCACCACGTGACAGATTAAAAACTCTACTTTTGCAGTTAGGGAATAGGATCGTAGAGTTTTACTTACCCAAACTTTTATAGCTTAGTTTTCCCATTGAACCAAGTTTGTGGGATCTCCACTCATCATGGTTGGGTTTCCACTACAATCATCTTTAAGATGTGGATTTCACTCCCATTCCTTCAAACAACTTATACATCTGATCTCGAGCTATGTTTTTAGTGAATGGACCCACTAGATTATCTATCGATCTTATGTAATCAACTGAGATAATCCCACCCGATAAGAAATATCTTACGGTGTTATGTCTCCGACGAATATGTCGAGACTTACCGTTATACAAACCACTTCTTTCCCTTCCAATAGCAGCTTGACTATCGCAGTGAAGCATAACCGGCGGCAAGGGTTTCTCCCAACATGGAATATCTTCCAGAAAGTTACGAAGCCATTCTGCTTCTTCACCTGCTTTGTCCAAAGTTATAAACTTAGATTCCATGGTGGATCGGGCTATACATGTCTGTTTAGTGGATCTCCAAGAAACAGCTCCTCCCCCAATTACAAACATATACCCACTAGTTGACAGTGAGTCCTTTAAGTCGGATATCCAGTTAGCATCACAGTAACCTTCAAGTACCCTGGGGTATCTATCATAATGTAGCCTAAAGTTAAGAGTATACTTTAAGTATCTCAAAACTCTCACAAGTGCTTTCCAGTGTTCTCCACTTGGATTGCTTGTATATCGACTCAGTTTGTTTACCGAGCAAGCTAGATCAGGCCTTGTACAGTTAGAGATGTACATCAAACATCCAATGATCCTAGCATAGTCCTTCTAAGCAACAGGGTCACCTCTGTTCTTACTTAAGTGAACATCGAGCTCCATTGGTGTCTTTGCTGGAAGACTATCACAAGCATTGAATTTCTTGATCACTTTCTCAATGTAATGAGATTGTGATAAGACAATTCCATCTGGAGTTCTTATAATTCTTATACCAAGAATTGTGTCAGCAACTCCCAGATCCTTCATGTCAAAATTCCTTTTTAGCATGAGTTTCATATCGTTAATCACTTGTAGGTTGCTACCCATGATTAATATATCATCTACATAAAGACATACTATAACAAATCTGTCATTAGTATTCTTAATGTATACACACTTGTCGCACTCGTTTATCTTGAAGCCATTTGACATTATCACTTCGTCAAATTTCAAGTGCCATTGTAAAGGTGCTTGTTTCAAGCCATATAAAGATTTAACCAGTTTGCACACCTTTCTTTCTTGTCCATGTTTTACAAAACCTTCGGGTTGTTCCATATATATTTCCTCTTCTAAATCGCCATTTAGAAAAGCTGTTTTTACATCCATTTGGTGAATCTCAAGATTGTGCAAAGCAGCAATCGCTAGAAGCACCCGGATAGAGGTAATTCTCGTCACAGGAGAGTATGTATCAAAGAAATCATATCCCTCCTTCTGGAGAAATCATTTCACAGCCAAACGAGCTTTATACTTATCGATTGATCCATCAGCTCTGAACTTTCGTTTCAGATCCATTTACTCCCTAAAGGTTTACACCTTTCTGGTAAATCAGTCAGAATCCATGTATGGTTCTGCATGATCGAATCAATCTCGCTCTGAATAGCTTCCTTCCAAAATGAACTATCAGTCCGGGAGAAAGCTTCTTTCAATGAAGCTGGTTCTTCATCCAACATGAAAACCACATAGTCAGGACCAAAACCCTTCGCAACTTTAGCTCGAGTGCTCCGCCTAGGAGTTAGAGCTTCAAGTTCTGAACCAGATCGTTTACGAGACTTAGGTTCTACCCCTACAAGTTCGTGACTTGTATTTCCTTCAACATTACCAGTGTTTGAACTGGATGCAGCTTTATCCTTACAAGGATAGATATCTTCAAAGAATATTGCATTCCTTGACTCAATAGTAGTTCCGACATTCATGTCCGGAACATCTGACCTATGAATTATAAATCGATAGGCGCTGCTATTTAGTGCATAGCCAATAAAAATACAATCAACTCGATCATCACCTGCTTTGGTAGAGGCACTTCTATCTTCGCTAAACACCCTCACACTTTGAGGTATTTATAAGAAGGTTTCCTTCCATTCCACAATTCATAGGGAGTTTCGTCCCTACCTTTAAGTGGAATTTTATTGAGGATATAGTTAGCCGTTAAAACAGTTTCCCCCCACATGTTCTGAGGTAACCCAGAACTAATCAACAACGCATCCATCATCTCTTTCAAAGTACGATTCTTGCGTTCGGCAACGCCGTTTCGATTGAGGTGCATATGGAGCTGTAGTTTGATGAATTATGCCGCTTTCATTGCACAACTCCTCAAACGGAGCTACGTATTCCCCTCCTCTATCACTTCGGATAGATTTGATTTTGCAGTTCAGTTGATTTTCGACTTCACTTTTGAAGTTCTTGAAAGCATCATTGGCCTCATCTTTACCTCTTAAAAGGTATAGCTAACAATACCTTGTGCAATCGTCAATAAAAGTAATAAAATACTTTTTACCACCTCTTGTTTGCACAAACTTCAAATCACATACATCCGTGTGAATTAATTCTAGAGGTGTCGTGCTCTTTTCTACCGATTGAAATGGTAACTTTGTCATTTTTGCTTCTACACAAATTTCACACTTACTTTTATTAACAAATTCATTTACTTTAAGCAAATTGAGATTTGACAATCATTTTATTGCATTTAGATTAACGTGACCTAATCTACAATGCCATAAACTGGAGCACTCAGTCAAATAAGAGGAATCAGAAGCAATTTTATTAATGATAGGTTTTGGGCGTATAGCCATTACACTGAGTTTGAACGGTCCATCTGTAAGGTAATCATTACCCAGAGGTGTTCCAAACTTAGACAGTACAAATTTATTAGCCTCAAATACAAGTTTAAAACTACGAATAACTAGTATTGAACCAGAGAATAAATTCTTTCGGATGTCCGGAACGTGCAGCACCTCATTCAGAGTGATCTCCCAGTCGGAGGTCATTTTGAGAACAACCGAACCAACACCTGCAACTTGCGAAGAAGCTTGGTTTCCCATGTTCAACTTCCTTCCCTCACAGGGATGGTATTTGGAGAACAAGCTCCGGTCTGCACATACATGGGCGGTTGCAGCTGTATTGATGAACCATTGGCCACGATTCTTGACCATATTAGCTTCCTCAGTGATAACCGCAATAAGATCATGACTAGTCAGCTCTCTCTCGGCTAATCGGGCACTTGTCTTGACCTTCTTTTGCTTTGGTTTGAGACATTTCTTAGACGGGTGTCCGGGTTTACCACAGTTAAAGCAGTTGCCACTGAACTTCTGAAAGAAGGAGCTTTAGGCTTAGCGTTGCCAGGACGCGACCTCTTCTTAGAGTTGTGTCCTCGTTCAAGTAGGTTCAACCGAACCTTTCGACTTCTGGTACTGAACTCGAACTTCGAACTCAATTTGTACCTTCCGGATAACGTCTTCAAGAGACATCGCCTTTCTCTTGTACTTGAGATATGTCTTGAAATCTTTCCAGTTCGGAGGAAGCTTATTAATCATGGCAGCCGCCGTGAAAGCATCAAGTAGTACCATCCCCTCGACGTGGACATCATTCACCAGTATTTGGAATTATTGTACTTGTTCCATAACCGGGCGAGAATCAACCTTTTTGTAGTCCATGAAATTTATGACTCCAAATTTCTTAGTACCAGCCTCGTCGGAGTTGTACTTCTTCTCGAGTGCCTCCAGATCTTCTTGGAGGTCTTTACATCCGAGTACATATTACCAAGGCTATCTTCCAGGCTACTTAGGAGAAAGCCTTTGCATAGATAGTCACCGTTGTGCCAATTATCGTAGGCGGCACGAACATTGAAGTTGGTCTCGAACTCATCCGGAGTAGGTGGTTCGTCTTCCTTCACTAAGTTAGCGAAGCCAAGCATCGTAAGGTAGAACAATATCTTTTGTTGCCATCTCTTGAAACCTTCACCATTGAATTTTGGAGGCTTCTCCGCGGCGGGCATAATCCGTGAGGAGTGCACCGAAGCGGTCATAGTCGGAACAAAAGTTCCCATCGTACCCGTTGAATGGGTAGCTGAAGCATTGGAATATGTTGGCGGAGCAGTTGCGAACATATTTGGAACCGAAGTTTCCGTCATCCCAGTGGATGGATCACAGTCGGAGTAGACACATTTTGGACTGAAGTCCCCATCCCATAATGGAATGATCCAGAATACATGCTTGGAACCGAAGTTTCCGTCATCCCAGTAGGATGGTTCACAGCCGAAGCTGACACAGTTTGGACCGAAGTCCCCATCCCATAAGGGAATGATCCAGCAGCCGAAGCTGTGCCTCGACAGTGTCTCCAGGAGGGTGTCGAGGATTCCTTGATTGAGGAGAAAGTCAGCATGACTCATGTTCATATTTGGCATAGACGCGCCAATCGTTGAGGTGTTCGTGACTACAGGGGCAGTGATCGTCGTTGAAATGGTGGAGGTAATGGCAGGAGCAGTCGAGCTTATCGAACCAAGTGTCGAGCTTGTCGGAGTGCTGGAGGTAGACATCTTTCCAGTAGTGATTTTAAAACAGAAAATTACAAATATACAAATTTCGTCTTGCGATTGTTAGAAATACAACGAGTTCAAACAGGGACTGTATAAATATCACTAAAGATAGAAAGAAAACAAAAGAATTATAAAAGTCGAGTCGAGTTAAGAACTCTCTCCGCAAGACGAAATTACCCCGATAGTACTCTTCGGTTTTGGCAATTCGTCCCCAAAGATAAAACGACTACGTTTTCAGAATAACAGCACCGTAAGATACTGGAGTTCCAACGAACTGAAGTGAATTCGGACAAAGCTACGAGATAGAGAGAATGCAGTGTTGTATGTATGCAGTGTAGTATGATTCTGTGTTTTTTTTTCAGGTGTGTCATGTGCAGGAGCCTCTCACCCTTATATAGGGGTTCCAGCGGAGGGTTACAGGAGGCAACTTTAAAGCAGTCAAATGTGGTAACATCCATGCATTAAGTTGCATGACGTTATGTTTAAAAAACATATCTGAACGGTCAGGCGGTCAGGAGTGTGCTTGCCGTTTTCGTAACGGTTAGGAGCCCATTTGAATTCTCAGGAGTGTTTACGTTCAAAACGTACGCAACTAAAAAGGTAGACAGGGTTGAACCAGGTCACACCCACGGACCAGCCAATTCGGACCCAGGTCCCAAGGCCCAAGGTCCGGGACCGGGCTCCGCCTTCGGAGGCGGACGCACGAACCCAAGTCCAAGAGCCCGCGTGAGCTTTGTTCATACAAAATTCACAACACTCGCTGGCCCACTTGATGTCCACTAATGAAATGTAATCATTTTTAAACTCCTTTCCACATTGATTAACATTTAATGTGGGATAAACAAAAATGCACTTAAGCAACCGTACAACTTCAAAACATTATATCTCACTCACCAATAATTGGATTTGAAAAATTCAAAATGCTACGATTATACACACGACACGTAGATCGAGCCTATACAATTCGTTAAAACGAATTTTCACTGCACCATTAAATAGAATAAATTCAATTTAACAACAGTAACAACTCGACTTGAATTTGATAAATTATTATGCGACCTGTGCCTGGATATTCAAAGCGGACTTAGCTCAATCGTAGCCCTGCTAGACATATAACTTCAATTAGTAAATTAAACCAAAATTAGGTGAAAAAGAAATGTCACTGAGTAGCAGTTGACCCAATGACTATAATGTAAGGATGGACCCAATAATGTCGAGGTCACTCGGTATATTGCAAGTGGGTTTCCAATACAGCCATAAAATAATTTGGCAAAGGAAATATAGAATAATGATAATGATCGTGATTGTGGAGTTAATCGTAGAACACCGTTCGATTAATTCACGTTTTTACCAAGTACATAATCATCTTTATAATTCAGAAAACCATTAATTTAATATTTCAAATAATTCAACTTACAAAAGTGATGTTTTTCTAGTGAGTATTGTTGATAGATTGGGTATTCAGTCACATCTTCTTCCTTTGGATTTGGTGGAATACAAGCCCCAACTTTGCAATACACACAAATGATTACGTTATTCAATATTTTATTTGTAAGCTGGATTTTTTTTTAAAGTATTCAAGTCGGTCTTAATTAATGTCAGAAAGAAAATAAGCTATAACGCAGGAAAAAGAAATTATAGTACATCAACATTTAATTGAAAGATAAAATTTGTTATATGTTATACTTAGGCATGCTTGGTTGAGCTGATTCAAACAGCTGATAGTTGATAACTGATAGTTGGTAGTTGATAATTGATAGCTGATAGATGGTAACTGATTTTCAATTAGTATTTGATAAATTAGTTGATTAAAGACATGATTAAAAAATATAAAATATTATACATAAAAAAATATAAAAAATAAAAGAAATAAAATTATAATAATTAATGAAGACTTCCCAAAAGATTATTTAAAAAAAAGACAAATACTTGAAAAATAATTATAATAATAAATCAAACTTTAATTACGACTAATAAAATATTTTCATAAAATATAAAGTAATATATTAGTTTATAAATAATATATTTTTTTACAATATAAAAGGATAAAAAAATAATTTTAACAAATAATGTAGGAACTTATTAGAAAAAGCTACGATTTGTAGCTTTTTCTGAACAGGAGCTTATTAGGCAGAATAAGTTATCAGGAGCTTATTCTTTATTCTTAACAAGCAGTTTAAAAGAGTTTATTGTGATGGAATAAGTTATAAGCACTTTCAATAAGCTCAACCAAGTAGGACCTTAGTTTAACAGTTAGTGTATTATTACAGTGTTCCTAAAAATCGCTAGACGGCTGCTAGGCGTTAGGCCAGCGCCTAGCGCCTAGGACGCCTAGGCGAGGCCTAGAGTTTGAGAATAAATACCCTTATTTACAACTTTACATACAACCATTTAATAGTTCAACATACTACCTGCTACACAATAAAGTTTATGATAATTCAAAACTAAAAGTAATAATCACAAGTTACAATTCACAAGTTTAAAGCTATTATTCGATTCAAAGTTCCAAACAACATAGATTTATAAGTTCATTAGTTAAATAAAAATACTATAACATATATTATAAAATCAAAATAATTAAAAAATAGGCCAAAAAATGACGTCGTTTCAGGACATAATTAAAAAAAAAAAAAAAAATAGTCTGGCGCCGAGGGCGCCTAGGCGGCGCTTGGGACGCCCGACGATTTCTTTAACCGACTTTTGAGAATCGTAGGCGGATTGGTAGCGCCTAGGCGCCGCCTAGGCCGATTTTTAGAACAGAGGTATTATATAAAATTATCAAAAGAAAATATAAAAATCTTGTGATAATTATAGAGTTTTAAACTTAAAATAAAAACTCCAAATAATGTACCACGACTTGTATATGTCTAATTAATTATTATTATTATTAAATTATTTTATATTTTAATATTTAGATTAAATTCGTTAATAATTTTATTTACATACTTAAAAAGTTTAAAAAATGTCACATTCTCAACTCGTATATAATCTCTATTAGTTAATTATTATTAAATAATTTTATATCGATAAGTTTAACTTAAACTCGTTAAAAATTATTAGTTATATACGTAGAAAAATTCAAAATATGTCATACTTTCAACCTGTGTCGCATTGTATTAATGTCTAATAAAAAATAATTAATTATTATATAATTTTATATTTTTATGTTTAGATTGAATTCATTGTAATACTTAGATTATTGTAAATAACTCGTAATTGACTTATATAAAATATTTAAAATTTCAAAAATAAACTTTCTTACTCTTATAAATACAACCTATTTAATTATTTTTATTATTAAGTTTTCTTTGTAATTAAAATTATTTCATATCTAATTTATCTTTTAATTAAAATAATTAATTTAGATTTTTCTTTATTAATTATTTATGACTAATTTATATTTTTATAGTGGGAGAATAAAAGAAAATATTAAAGTAAGTAAAAAAAAATTAAATTAGGCAAAACATAATAAAAGAAAAATGTTAAATTAGATAAATATTAAGTTCGATTATAATAAACAACTGAAATATTAAGTTTTTTTATTTACTAAATAAAAAGTACAAAGTAGACACGTATATTAAGATGATTTTGCATTAAGACATGTTGTGATTCTGAGATTTCAAAGGCTTCTTATTGACATTAATCAAAAGATTGGAGTTGGACATCTTATTCGTTTCATCTTTATACGTCCATTATATGCTCTATCCTCCACTCAAAGTGAGGATTCTTATAGAAAGGATGCTTTGAAGTAGTCCTTTATTGAGATGTGTTTCACATTAAAGGAGAGATTATATAATAATGATATAGATATAAATTTTTTGCTCATATATATCTTAGGATATATGTTATACATTACTTATTAACATGTTCTTTTCGCACTATTAAAATCTTCTATTTTTTGTCCCACTAGAAAAAAAGCTTTTTTTTTCTTAAAATTGTGATCGTGTGTGTATATATATATATATATATATTTTTTTTCTTCATAAAATACACTATTCACTTATTAGAACTTTCTCTCATCAAGTTTATTCTTAATTCATACACTCTTTAAGAAATAATAAATTAGTATCACATATTTTTCTACAAAACTCACTATTCACTCACTCATTCTCATATTTCTAATTATTCATAATTTTTAATTATTTATTGAAAAGTCATACGTATTGAGAGTCCAATATCACTACAAAAAAATAGTATTTTATTGAGGGAAAAAACCCTCGATAATTACCAAAAAGCTCTCAGTAATCTATTTATCGAGATGAAAATCGAGGGCAAATTTCCCTCCAAAAAAATCTCCTCGGTAAAATTTTTCGAGGGAAAATATGCTCTCGGTAAATTTTCCGAGGAGATTACCGATGGTTCATTTTTTTTGGTAAATTCCGAAACTCTGAATCTGATTGCCTTCGAAAAAATCGAGGGGAGACTGACCTTTAGAAAAACCAAGGGCAACTTACCCTCGAATATACCGAGGGTAATTAACCCTCAAAAACACCGAGGGGCATGAGTCCCCTCGGAAAATATAAAAGAACAATATTTGAAAAAAAAAAGAGAAAAACCCGAGGGGTAGGCACCCTCAATTTCTTCGAAGGGAAATATCCCCTCGGATCTTTTTGAAATATTATTTTTAATCTTTTTTTTATTAAATTACCCAAAAATTTAAAAAAATTCATTAATAAATAGATAAATAAACGAACTAATTGTTATATAAATATCTGAGAATTTACAATTACTAAATTTGTTCAAAAAAATGTTAGTAAAAGTTTATAAAAATATTCGATACAAAGAAGTCCTATGACGATGGAGGTTGCGATGGGTACTACTGTAATCGAGCTAACAGCTCGTCCATCTGCGCGTTCACCTGTGCCTGAAATTGCTGCTGCTGCTCATTTAGTAGCTCAGACTTATTGTATCGCTGCTCTATCACCTGTTGAGCTCGTCCCGTGACCTCTAACTCCTCCCTCTGTGCCTAAAGCTGCGCCTCGAGCTCCCTCACGCGAGTCCTGTCCTGCAGGGAGGAGGAAGAACTGCTGCCTCGAAAACCCTTCTTAGAAGCAACCAACTCCCCGAAGCAGCCGATGCCTTAATGTCGGCCCTTACTCGATCCGATGATGTCGAGATAAAAAAGGTCAGGGTTAACCTCATTATCCGGATCCTGTGAAGAAGCACATGCCTCATCCAGACGTCGCTCGTACTCCTCTTGAAATACAACTCGTTAGTAAATTCTACATTAAAACCAAATAACAAGTTAAAATAAAAAAGAGACTCACATTAGTATTACTGGATCTCATATCGATCCACGTGCTATCGTCCTTCTTGTGCGTACGTACAAAAACCTAGTACACAGTGGCCGCCTAAACCGTCTCCCGCTCCTATATCGAAATGAAATTGATCGTAGATCTAGACCCCATCTATGCTTCGACATCCCAGTACTCATGCCAGCAAGCTCGCTCCTCCTATTGATGTTGCACTGCTTGGACCTCCTCTTGTTCTCGGGCTTATCCCAATCAACATTCCAAGCCCTAGTGATAGGCGAGAAATTGTGTTTTATTTAATGGTTTAGTTCCTATATTTTTATGTGCTTAATATTTTTATATATATTTATTTCTCGCATATTTATTATTATGAGTAGTCGAGCACCAATTGTGTATTTTTGATCTATTTTGCAGTAGTTAGGTGCTAAATTGGTGAGTTGAAGATTTAAGGATGATGCATAAGAGTTGCACGAGGAAACGAGAGACAAGACGAGTGAATTGGCAAAGAAAGGACGATTCTGGGATATCTAGATGGGTTATCGCTGGGACAACCGTTATAGAAAGTCCAGCGGTAGCTGACCTACAGCTAACATCACTGCGAGTCAGGAAACCGTTATAGAAAGCTCCCTGACTCGCCTATGCTGCCCGCGTGCCCGCCCATGTTTGCCTGGCGCTGGGAGTCCTATTTGCGCTAGGAAACCGGTGTAGAAAGTGCAGGAAAAAATTAAGGAAAAAAGGGCGAAAATCCTATTTTAGCAAGGGAACTTGTTCTCCAAGACATCTAAACCTATAAATACCTCCCTTTAACACCAAATTCGGCTGAACACATTAATCCTAGGGTTCCAAGGCACCTAAAGGAGTCCAAAACACCCAACCATCAAGAGCTTGAAGATTGAAGACTCAAGATTCAAGATCTAAGCTTTCTTTTCTATTCTTATCCTAGAACTATGCTTCTTCTATTTATTTTTCTTCTTTTATTTAATGAACTCCATGAGTGAGTGATTGATTTATCTAGTTCTAGGGTTGTGGATACCCTCGTGAAATTATGTTTTAATTGATTTATGCGTATTTCTTTCGCTCTTCATATGAGATTGCTTTTGTTATTCTGCTTACATATCATGATTGCTATATTCATGACATGATTGCTAAATTCTTGGTTTGGATTGGCCACCTAGATTAGGGATTTGGTTATCAATTACTAGAAAGAGGACTGCTTCCTGTGTAATTGTCGTAGTTTCGACTTCTCTGAAGCAACTAATGGTCTCGTATCATTATGGGTAACACAACATAAGTTGAATAAACCGAACTTATGCGTTTATTGCTTAGATTAACCTACTTGCCTAGATATTAATGCTGTTGTTGGGTTGAATCTAGAGAGCTTATTCTAGGTTATTCAATAATCAGAATCAATTAAAGAGCTTATTTTCATTGAGTGAACGGTAAGGGTAAATTCGAGTAGCAGAGCTTATTGTTACTTAGGGTTTTTAGTTTCATATGATGAGTGGATTATAATATTTCAATTGGTTAGATGAATTGAACGAGGGTGGAAACTGAACTAGGACTGGAAGTTTTATTATTATTTATTTTCATATTTATTTTCGTTATTTTATTTTAATTGTTTTCTTTGTTTATTTAGTTATTTAATTCTCGTTAGTTAGTTTATTATCTCTACCCCCGTTTTCTTAGTTTATTTAAATACGAATTATCACAAATTAATCCACACTCCTCGTGGGATCGACCCTTGCTTGCCGCTGCTACTAGTTAGTAGAGGAAAGTCGAGGACTTTTATAAATATTATTTTTTTCGCTTCAACGACGAGCGGTCACCTAGTTGAAATGAATGATATATAAAATATAAATCATCTGTAATAATAAAATTTTTTAATTTAATAAGAAAATATAACAAAATCATTTACCTCCAGACTCCCTCGTTAACGATGCTTGGTGGCTGACCAGTCTGATCACAAAACAGCTTATACTCGTTAAGCCGCTTTCCATACTTGTCGTGCATCGTCTGAAGTAATTTCGTCTGTATATCCCGTGGAATATACAGGTTCATATCCCAATAACATCTCCTACAAAACAAAGAAATAACTATAATTCAATTGATACATGACTCTCAAGTTATAATAAAGATTAATAAATTTAGAAACAAAATAATAATTACCTGAAACTTGCCCCACCATAATACACGAGTCTCGTTAGGGACTGCCTTAAACTAACACCCGGCGGAATGGAGCTTCTTCTCTTTGATCTCCCAAAATATGTGGTCAGCCTGACCTCCCTGCTACGTAGCCTTAATTATGTCTGTGGTTACAAATATAATTTAATAATATATAAGAATTTTATAATTATTAATTTACTTACTTCTTCCCGACGATATAAATAAGGTATCGCCTCTGTGGTGGCCCCCAAGTCCTATAGAGATATACCCACATCGGACGGTGTCTGTGTGGTGGTATCTGGGGTGGGCGCTGAATGAATCATCATCAGAATCAGCTAAACGATTAGTTGACCCCATATCCGATCGACCTATGTTGGATCCGCGTCCACGACCTCTCAGCATTTGATAAAAGTATATACAATACGAGCATTTTACAAAATAACAGTATCAACCATTTTAATCAATCTAAATATAAATAAATTAGTTAAAACAAGAGCGTTTTATTATATGAACAATTTACATATATTTAAACCAAACTAATCATCTGAACCGACACTTTCACTATTAAAGTTATCACCAAACTCATCTTCGTCTGTGTCTTGATCGATGAGTAAATCGTCTTTTGTATCATCATCTGCTTCGTCACCAAGTTCATCCACGTCATTATTAGTGGGATCGTGCAACTGAAATTGACATCATCCAGTTGAATTGGATTGTGTGTATCTACAGCTTCCTCTTGATATGATTACTCTGGTAGAGGCTTGATAAACTCAATATTTGACCTCGCCTTCATTTGACACGTTGCCCACCAGTCTAACCTGGGTATGCACAATAGTATACTTGTACAACCTTGGCAGCAAGTACAAAATGTTCATATCGATTGAACCTACGCTTACGATTGATATCGACAAGCTTATAGTGTGGATGAATTTTGTATTTGTAGAAGTTGGATCAAACCAGTCGCACTTGAACAATAGTGTGTTTTTCTCCATTCGTCCAGTTTATTCGAGATGCACAATTTCTATGAGACAACTGTAATAATCATACTCGGATGCCCTATAGTTTGATCCTTTAATTTATGCTCCACTGCTCGATGTTGATTCGTTAGATCCGTGCTCGATTGTGTGAAATCTATAACCATTTATCTTACATACAGTATACGTTTTCACACATCGTGATGGACCCTCTGCTATGCTCCTGATGTTCACGTCAATCACATTGTTCGAACTATCTCTAGCCCATGACGTTGACGAATTATTTTTAATTTAAGAAATATACTAGATAAATACATACAGTAATTAAATGATATATGTCTCGGTATTTAACATCTTACGTAATGATCGACCCAATTGGAAAATTCATTTTCCAATTTTTCGTTGAGCCTATCATCAATAATGTTTGGTTGGAGACGTTGAATGTTCTTCGTATAAATTACTATATCATTTGTTAGAAAATTATGTAAAAAGGTATTAGTACATAATATATACACTTACAGTAGAATTGAAAAGAGTACTCGTACGTAATATATTCTTGGACCTCTTTGCAATTTAGCAAAACGTATATCCTCGCGGTATTGTATTCTACTTCGGTTAGGAATCTTTTTCCCTTTGTACCAAATATCTCTCCATATTTTTTAAACACCGAGGGAATTTCATCAGCGCCATCTACACCATCCTGACTATCGCCATTTCTAAGCAAATTTGTTCTTTTAGTTAACACGTGATCTTCAAAATAATACGAATTAAAAGTTGATGCCTCTTTAACCAAATATGCATTTTCTATCGACCCTTCAACACTCACCTTATTTTTCATACTGTTCTTTAGTTTGCGGAGATACCTCTCGAATGGGTACATCCATCTATATTGCACTGGGCCAGCAATTCTCGCTTCATATGCTAGATGAATGGGAAGATGCTCCATTGAGTCAGAAAAACTTGGAGTGAAGATGATTTATATTTGAAACAATATTAATGGAATATCATATTCTAGACGACTCATATCTTCGGTGCGAATAACTGTTGATTTGAGGTCCTTGAAATAGCTCAATTCGGTTAGTGCCTTCTACACATTTGAAGAAAGTAGTTCACGAAAAGCTATTAGCATAAGCCTTTGCATGAACACATGACAATCATGACTTTTCATCCTGATTAAATGCAATTCCTTCTCATCGGTGCAACACCCCAAATTTGATGCGTACCCATCTGGAAATCGAAGGTTTTTCACCTAATCACACAATGTAGCTTTCAATGGCTTATCAAGTGTGTAACATGCTTCAGGACACTTTCCCATTTCGTCTGGCACCAACTCCAAATGATTACAATACTCATTCAACTCTTCCCTTGATTTAGACGTGTCCTTGGTCTTCCCTTTGACATTCACCACCGTATTGAAAACATTGCCAAACACATTTTTCTCTATGTGCATAACATCTAAATTGTGGCGAATTAGATTTGTTCACCAATATGGCAAATCCCAAAAGATGCTTCATTTTCTCTAACCAGAAGTTTTGGAAATTTGTGCATTAAAGAGTGCTGCATCTAGTTCAGTAACTTTCAGAAGCCCCAATCTTTATATCTCTGCCAAAACTTCTATCCCTGAGCGGACGTTCGGTGGTGGAGTCTTGATATGTCTTCTTTTTCAAAAGCATCTTTTATCCTTTCAAAAATGGTGACCGCATTCAAGAAATTTCCAGGGATTGTCGAACCATGATTGCTTTCTATTTCAGGCATCTGAGCGTTTCATATAGTAAGCACAAGCTGTTTGATCGGCCGTACTCCAACCAGACAATATAGAATATGCAGGAAAATCGCTAATTATCCACATAAGGGCTGCTCGCAATTGGAAATTTTATTTTTTAAATATATCGTATGAGGGAGCCCCAACCATCCACAACTGATTTAACTCGGTGATTAGAGGTTTTAGAAACACGGTGATTTTATCTTTTAGATTCTTTGGCCCTGGTACAAGTATGCTTAGGAATATGAACAGTTCTTTCATGCACATCCACAGAGGCAAGTTGTAGGGAGTAACTATGGCAGTCCACGGTGAATAATGTGCTCCAAAACTTTCAAATGGTTGAAAACCATCTGTACAAGGACACAATCCCACGTTTGGATTTTCATTCGTGAAATTTGGATGAGTTTGGCTAAGATATTCCAAGCTTATGAGTCGGATGGGTAGCACATAACATCATCTTCAACCACGTGTTCAACATGCCACCTCATATCTTTTGTTGTAGCCTTAGATGCGTACAATCTCTGCAGACGAGGTGTTAATGGAAAATAATACATCTTTTTGTACGCGGCACGAGCCTTCTGTCATTTTCTTTTACCTTGAGGAATGGGTTTAAACCGAGGTTCATTGTAAAATTTTCAGTTTGTCAAATCAGAATCGTCTCTCTAGTAGATTATATAATTATTCTTGCAACAATCTATCTTCTCGATCGGTAAGCCCATTCTCACTGTTGTAGAAGTTATCGAGTACAATCTCTTTGATTAATTCACATGGCGAAAGAACAAATTTGAACAACACATGATCTTCTCGATCGGTAAGCCCATTCTAGGTAAATTTGTTCTTTCGGTACAATCTCTTTGATTAATTCACTCAATTATTCATAATATTTCTAAGACATGTATTCTCTGACTTCAAATTTATGAGATGGGAAACTAATGACAACTGAGTATGTCCTTCGCACCCCGGATACAATGGCTGATTTTCAGCTTTAAACATGTCGTAAAATTATTGGGCCTCAGGGTTCGGTGACTCTTCCATATCGGCAACGACGTCAAAACCGGGACCAGCTGCATCTTGAACCATATTAATATACACGTTTGATGATTCTTTCGAAGCAGTGTAAGAGGGTCCCCCAATGTGAAAATCGTGATGGCGTCGAGAGGTGGCGGGACGACTTTCTCCGTGGTAAATCCATATATAGTAATTCAGCTCAAATCCGTGTCTAACCAGGTGATACTTAATCTCATTAATGTCGAGAAACCTATGATTCTTACATCTACTAAGATTACAAGGACACTTCAACCTCTCTCCATCCCTATGTGCGGAATGTGCCTGAGCAAATTTAATAAAGCTTTCGACTCCATCCACGAATTGTGGGGATAAGAAGCCGTTGACGATTCGTTTGTACATACAACTACGATCGGAACTCTAATCTATCATTATATGATTGTTTTATTGATTTATTGAAAAATGGACAGCATGAGGGTAGATAGAAAATGATTGAATTATTGTTAAGGGCCCTATAACGTGATTTTCCAGTAATACATCGTCTTAGTATATGAATTTTTGTTGACTAAAAATTTCGGAAGCATATCCCTTTAGTTCTCTAAGTACACATATATTGCAGTGCACCCGAGAACAAAAGAGAGTTACTGAACCAAAGTTTTATAATCAACAAAAAAAATAAAAATAAGATAAGCTATATTACAATCACGCTCTCAAACTATCCAAATAAGTGGACGGTTTGGGATTTAGTATCAAACTTTCTATTCGATACTAAATTCCAAACGAATCTAAGGTATATTGTTTGAGGGTATAAAGAAAGATTATGTTGTGGGTCAGAAATTTTTTAAACCCCGTTGTTGGAGGGAAGAAATCTCCCGGCCGGCGCCATAAATCACGTCATCATTGACGTATACATCAACCAATAAATCACAATACGTAAACAATATAAACAAACCAAAACACATATCTTAAACACAACATCCATGTACCCATCACCACGGTATCTCAAAACCACAATCACCATCAATTTAAACTTTTCAAACCACCATCATTTTTTAAAATAATTTTGAAAACCGTTATTGGAGGGACGAAACCTCCCGGCCAGCGCCGTGCACCACGTCTCACCGACGTATACCCAACCAATCACAACATCAATCAATCACACATGTATACAATATCAACAAACCATAACATATATCTTAAACACAACCGATCACCACGACATTTAAAAACTATCATCATACACTTTAAAAGATAATTGCTTGTATAATTGAACCCTAGTTATACATAATCCCTGTATTGAACCCATATTATACAAAAACACCTAAATTAAAATTTTATTATATAAAAACCCCTAAATTATACCCTAATTATATAAAAATACCTAAATTAAACTATAATTATACAAAACCCCCTAAATTATACCCTAATTATACAATAATATCTAAACTAAACCTAAATAATAAAATAACCCTAAATTATACCATAATTATACAATAACACCTAAATTAAACCTTAATGATACAAAAACCTCTAAAGTAACGATAATTATACAATAACACCTAAATTAAACCTTAATTATACAAATGCCTTAAATTATACCCTGATTATATAATAATACCTAAACTAAACCCTAATCATAAAATAACACCTAAATTATACCCTAATTATACAAAAACACCTAAACTAAGCTTTAATTATACAAAATCCGCTAAATTATACCCTGATTATACAATAATACCTAAACTAAACCCTAATCATAAATAATAATCCATATATTAAACCCTAATTATATTTATAATCCTTAAATTAAACTCTAATTATACAATAATCCCTAAACTCAACCCTAATTATATAATCATTCCTAAATTAAACCCCAATTATATAATAATCTCTAAATTCACCTTAATTATAAAATAATCCCTAAAATCAACCCTAATTATACAATAACACCTAAATCAATCCTAATTAAACCATTAATTCTAATTAAATAAAAGAAATAAAAATAACTCATAAAACAAATAGAAAATAATTCATACAACAAATAAAAAATAATTCTTAGAAAAAATAAAAAATAATTCATAAAAAAAAAAAAAACAATTTTAGAAGCATAAAAACCTTACCTTAGCGTCGACGGAAGGAGAAGCTTTGGCGGCTGGCGGCGGCAACTTGGCAGGTGCATGGCGGCGAAGGGGGAAGCTTGGCGGCTTGGCTGGTGGGCGGAATCTTGGCGGCCTAGAGGGACTGGTGAACGGCGGGCGACGGCTGAACGACGAGAGCATTTTTTTTTTTTTTTTCATTTTTTCTCGGTCTTTGTAAAGTGAAGCAGTGGGAGGCGCCCGCTTTTATATTAAGGTTTATTTCCAAGGTGAAAAAGACCCTCAGAAAAAATTGAGGAGAATTTATACCGCTCGTATTTTTTCCAATTTTTTTAATTCGAAAAAACCGAGGGGAGCAAAATTCCCCTCAGAATCTGCTTCCCATTAGGGTTTTCCGAGGGGGAGATAGTTCCCCTTAGGATTTTTCG
>BMAC01001222.1:201151-221278 GCA_014905375.1 Phtheirospermum japonicum
GAAAATCCTAAGGGGAACTATCTCGCCCTCGGAAAACCCTAATGGGAAGCAGATTCTGAGGGGAATTTGGCTCCCTCGTTTTTTTCGAATTAAAAAAATTGGAAAAAATACGAGCGGTATAAATTCTCCTCAATTTTTTCTGAGGGTCTTTTTCACCTTGGAAATAAACCTTAATATAAAAGGCGGGCGCCTCCCACTGCTTCGAAAATCCTAAGGGGAACTATCTCGCCCTCGGAAAACCCTAATGGGAAGCAGATTCTGAGGGGAATTTGGCTCCCTCGTTTTTTTCGAATTAAAAAAATTGGAAAAAATACGAGCGGTATAAATTCTCCTCAATTTTTTCTGAGGGTCTTTTTCACCTTGGAAATAAACCTTAATATAAAAGGCGGGCGCCTCCCACTGCTTCTATAACCTCTAAATTACACCCTAATTTATGATAATAATAACCTAAACTAAACTCTAATAATAAAATAACCCCTAAATTATACAGATAATTATATAATAATACCTAAATAAAACCTTAATTATTCAAAACCCCTAAACTAATGATTAATTATATAATAATACCTAAATTAAATTTGTAATTATACAAACCCCCTAAATTAAAACTCTAATTATACAAAAAACACCTTAATTAAACCTTATTTATACAAAAACCCCCTAAATTAATGACAATTATATAATAATACCTAAATTAAACCTTAATTATATAAAAAACCCCTAAATTACTACCCTAATTATATAATAATTTCTAAATTAAACTTTTAATTATATAATAATCGAAGCAGTGGGAGGGGCGCCCGCTTTTATATTAAGGTTTATTTCCAAGGTGAAAAAGACCCTCAGAAAAAATTGAGGAGAATTTATACCGCTCGTATTTTTTCCAATTTTTTTAATTCGAAAAAACCGAGGGGAGCAAAATTCCCCTCAGAATCTGCTCCCATTAGGGTTTTCCGAGGGGAGATAGTTCCCCTTAGGATTTTTCGAGGGGAATTTGATCCCCTCATTTTTTTTGAATTAAAAAAATAGAAAAAAATAAAAAATGAGCCTTAATTGCATAATCGAACCCTATTTACCGACCAATTACCATTTCTCATGGTTCTAAAATAACGAAACACACCTCATGGCATCTTCATAAAAATTACAATGCTTCGTTGCTTTGCGTTTCCAACTTAATAAGTTGATCGATTGTATCATGGTTAATGTTGGTCGAATTACACGACACGTGTAAATACGTACATGCACAGTGTTATTTTGCTAGTGAAACCGGGTCAAAATCACCCCACATGCCTAAAATGATAGGATATGGTTTATTTTTACGCTATTATATTTTTTTATTTTAAAAAAAAAAAGGCGTATTTACTGATCAATTACCAATTCCCGTGGTTCTAAAAAAATGAAACACACCTCATGGCACCTTCATAAAAATTATGACGCTTCGTTGCTTTATATTTCTAACTTAACTAGTTGATCGATATCTTGGTTAATGTTGGTCGAATTACACGACACGTGTAAATATGTACATGCTCGTTGATACTTTTCTAGGGAAACCTGGGTTAAAACCACCCCACGTGCCTAAAATGATAGGATATGATTTATTTTTATGCCCTTTCCATTTTTTTTCTATTATTTTGATTTTTTTTTAATTTCAAAGAAACCGATGGGAGCAAATACCCCTCAAAAAATCCCCGAGGAATTCACTCCCCTCGATTTTTTGATTAAAAAAAAAAATAGAAATAGCGTATTTACCAATCAATTACAAATTCTCGTGGTTCTAAAACAACGGAACACACCTCGTGGCACCTTCATAAAAATTACGACGCTTCGTTGCTTTGCATTTCTTACTTAACAAGTTGATCGATCGTATTGGTTAATGTTTGTCGTATTACACGATACATATAAATATGTACATGCTCGTTGTTACTTTTCTAGTGAAACTGGGTCAAAACCAACCCACGTGCCTAAATGAGAGGATATGGTTGGTTTTTACGCTATTATATATATATATATATATATATATATATATATATATATATATATATATATATATATATATATATATATATATATATATATATATATATAAAATTCAAAAAAATAGAAAAAGTGTATAGACTGATCAATTACCAATTCTCGTGACTGTTCTAAAATAATGAAACATACCTCGTGGCACCTTCATAAAAATTAAGACGCTTCATTGTTTTGTGTTTCCAACTTAACAAGTTGATCGATCGCATCTTGGTTAATGATGGTCAAATTTCACGACATGTGTAAATACGTACATGTTCGTCGATACTTTTTCTAGTGAAACTCGGGTAAAAAACACCCCACGTGCCTAAAATGATAGGATATGATTTTTTTTTTTACTTTTTCCATTTTTTTTTCTTTTTTTTAATTTCAAAGAAACCGAGGGGAGAAAATTCCCCTCGGAAATTCCCGAGGGGAAATAATTTCCTTTAGAAAATACCAAGGGGAATTTGCTCCCCTCGATTTTTTGAGTTAAAAATAAGATAGAAAGAGCGTATTTACCGATCAATTATCAACTCTCATGGTTCTAAAACAAAGAAACACACCTCGTGGTACCTTCATAAAAATTACAACGCTTCGTTGCTTTGCGTTTCCAACTTAACAAGTTGATCGATCTTATCTTGGTTAATGTTGGTCGAATTACACGACACGTATAAATACGTACATGCTCGCTTTGTTTTTCTAGTGAAACCAGGTCATAATCACCCCCCCCCCCCCCCGTGCCTAAAATGATAGAATATGCTTTATTTTTACGCTATTATAATTTTTTTTCTATTTTTTTAATTTCAAAATAATAATAAGAAAACAGAAAAATCATATTTACTGATCAATTACCAACTCTCGTGGTTCTAAAACAACAGAACACACCTCGTGGCACCTTCATAAAAATTATGATGCTTCGTTGCTTTGCATTTCTTACTTAACAAGTTGATCGATCGTATCTTGGTTAATGTTGGTCGTATTACACAACATGTGTAAATATGTACATGCTCGGTGTTATTTTTCTAGTGAAACCGGGTAAAAATAAACCCACATGCCAAAAATGATAGGATATGGTTTATTTTTCTGCTATTATATATTTTTCTTGATTTTTTAAACTCAAAAAAATAGAAAAAGCGTATTTACTGATCAATTACCGATTCTCTTGGTTCTAAAATAATAAAACATACCTCGTGGCACCTTTATAAAAATTAAGACGCTTCATTGTTTTGTGTTTCCAACTTAACAATTTGATCGATCGCATCTTGGTTAATGCTGGTCAAATTTCACGACATGTGTAAATACGTACATGTTCGGCTATATTTTTCTAGTGAAACTCGGGTAAAAAACACCCGACGTGCCTAAAATGATAGGATATGATTTGTTTTTCTTTTTTTTCCATTTTTTTTTCTATTTTTTTTATTTCAAAGAAACCAAGGGGAGAAAATTCCCCTCGGAAATTCCCGAGGGGAAATAATTCCCTTTAGAAAATCCCAAGGGGTATTTGCTCCCCTCGATTTTCTGAGTTAAAAATAAGATAGAAAGAGCGTATTTACAGATCAATTATCAACTCTCATGGTTCTAAAACAAAGAAACACACTTCGTGGTACCTTCATAAAAATTACAACGCTTCGTTGCTTTGCGTTTTCAACTTAACAAGTTGATCGATCGTATCTTGGTTAATGTTGGTCGAATTACACGACATGTGTAAATACGTACATGCTCGCTGTTATTTTTCTAGTGAAACCATGTCAAAATCACCCCCACGTGCCTAAAATGATAGAATATGATTTATTTTTACGCTATTATAAATTCTTTTCTATTTTTTTTAATTTCAAATAAATAAAAATTAAATAAATAAAAAATAAAATAGAAAAAATCATATTTACAGATCAATTACCAATTCTCGTGGTTCTAAAACAATGAAACACACCTCGTGGAACCTTCATAAAAATTACAATGCTTCGTTGCTTTGCGTTTCCAACTTAACAAGTTGATCGATCGTATCTTGGTTAATATTGGTCGAATTACATGATACGTGTAAATATGTACATGCTCGGTGATATTTTTCTAGCGAAACTGGGTCAAAATCACCCCGCGTGCCTAAAATGAGAGGATATGATTTATTTTTACGCTTTTTTTTTTATTTTTTTCTTCTATTTTTTTATTTTTTTTAAATTCAAACAAAACCGAGGGGAGTTTGCTCCCCTCAGTTTTGTTTGAATTAAAAAAAATTAAAAATATAAATTATGCTATTTTTACAATTTTTTAATAAATATAATAAGGTAATGAAAAAAATTTGGCAAAAGGTAAGAAAACATGGACGGGAAAACTGGCCATTTTCCCTCAATTAATGTAAGTGCAATGTATGTGAACTGTCTATGAGGTGCCAACACCGTCATTAATTATGTTATTTCCCACTTGATCGTGATCTTGAACATTTCTCCCCTTATGAGACATTTCAGACCAGAGTTGAGTACTTCTATTCATTCCTCTCTCCCGAAAAGCCTTTTCCATCTTCATCGTCCCAAAAGCCCTTTTTTTCTCTTCTATTTCTTTTTTCCTTCCATCTTCCTACTTTGTATAATTCGGTAGGGTACACCGATGTACCTCTTTTTTTGTTACCCCTTCCGCTGCTTTAATATATTTTTCCATTATGAACCTCAATTTATATTCCATTTCATATTTAATATATTAGTTCACGTTAAGTGGTTTAAAACTACTTTGGAAACATATATAAAAATATAACAAGTGTAATCAAAAGGGAAATGATGGGTACGTTCAACTTTCTACCTTTTGAAAGTGGGGGAATCATTCATTTCTCCATCTGATTTTGTTTTCTTCCTCTACTTTATTTATTCATTTAATTTATTCGGTACTTATTTATTTCTATCTCAATACATTTTAACTTTAATAAAGACCACAAAATATCATTATTACAGGTTACAAGTTGAAAGACCACTCAACCGGTCAAATGAAGGATATCATGACAAAGTGGCAATATATAGCAGCAACAGGAGGTAGCTGTCCTACTTTTCTTGTACTTTTAAGCAAAGAATATTCTTTTTTAGAAAATAAAAACAAAAATACATTACAACTTGGAAGATTTTAGGCTCTAGCTAACCATGGCAGAAAACGAAAGCAGAGGATTGGAGCCTGTTGAACAACAATCTAAAAATGCTGGTGTCAATATAACACTCAAGTGTAATAACGTCTCCCTCTCTCTCTAGATCTCTATCGCGCCCATTTCTCTGTGTAGTTAAACTGTTCTACTTGTGCTTTTAACTAATTAATATTGAGTTTCATGAATTATTACTGTTGGTCTAATTACACGATACGTTCATAAAATGATAGGATATGGTTTATTTTTATGATACTATTTTATATTATTTTTGTTTTTTTTTAAATTTCAAAGAAAACGAGGGGAGAGAATTCCCCTCGAAAATTCCCGAGGGGATAGATTTTTCTCAGGGACTTCTGAGGAGAATTTCCTCCCCCCGGTAATTTCCGAGGGGAGTTTTGACCCTTCGGTGTTTCCGATGGGTAGTTGCCTTCGGTAAATTTACCCTCAGAAAGCCTTCGATAATAATGGCGGCAAATATTGACGCTGTGTTTCTGAAGGATTTATCGAAGGAAATAATACCAAAGAAACTGACCTCTGGTAATTTCCACGGTAAAAATTCCATCGGTAATGCCCTCGTAATTTTTGAGAATAATATTTTCCTAAGTGTTCCACTCGGTAAAATACTATTATGTTATAATGTATGTATAAGGATATGTATGAGTTAAAAACTAACAATCAATAATTTTCTATTATTTACTGAAGAGTCAAACATATTAAGAGTCTAATATGTATAAGGATACGTATGAGTTGAAAAATAAAATAAGAGTGGTATACTTATATGGATACATATGTGTTTAATAGAGATTTTATCTCCTTAGAGTTTATTTTATCTTAATATTATTTTGACTTTCTTGTCAAGTTTATTACATATTAATTGTTTAGGAAAGATTTTATACTTATCTTATTTGGTAGTTATCATGTATATAACTTAAATTAGATTAGGATATAGTTCTCTTACTCTTGACATATGTATGTATATCTTATTTCTTTCTTTTTGTAGGTCTCTTTTACAAGTAAGATGTCAATATAAAGATGAGTACTTGCTCTACAACTTCAACATGGGGGATACACGAATTATAGAGAAAAGATCAAGAGCTGAGAATTGAGAGCTTTTATTTGATCAACAACATTTTGCACAGAGGTAGATGTTGCTGCCGGAGTTGTAACATCTACATCAATATTGTGTTGAATGAATTGATTTTCTTCCATATTTTGTTTTATCAAGATCAATCCAGGAGATTTAATTTTAACTTTGGAAGAGTAATATTGATTTAGAACTATCTTACTCAATATAAGTTTTTTGTAGTCTTTACTAGTTGTTTGTGTTTTCAAGTGTAATCGTTGATATATATTTTCTAGTAAAGATCTTCTCGCCTTGAGGCACGACTATATTGATTATCCTCATAGTTAAAATCTTTAAATCTTTGTGATTTGCCATTTTTAATTCAGCTACTATTTATTTACACTCTTCACAAAATACACGTGGTTTGTTTAATTTCTTTATTTTTATTAAGAACAGATTAGGGACTTGTAATTCTTTCATTTACTACTTAATATCACATCACTTTTAATCATTACACTCCATTTTATTTTCATTCATACTCTTATTAAAATTTCAATCTCCCCTAAACTTATTTTTGTCACTATTCTCTGGAAATGATCTTTTCCAAAATGAAAATATATACAATCCCACTCTTAGTGTCTTTTTTGTATTTCTCATCTTATTAACAAGAATTATTTCATTTTTCTTATATAACTCTTTAGGTTTGTATACTTGATATGTATTTTTTGTTTAATGAATATGGTTACATCAAACTATTGTACCAATACTTTCATTACTCAATTAAAGCCTTATTTCACTGAGAGAGTGAGTGTGTCCCATAATAAGGTAGATTAGTAACGCTTTGGGTTCAGTTCGTGCTCCAACACAAGGGTCATACCAAAACAAGGTTGAGAGTTCTCATATGGCTTCAAGTCATACATAATTCTCTCATATGGGAACCTTAATTCAAGACATTTGTGTCCGACCTTGACCATCTTTACACTGAGATCTTCGTTTCTCATCAATTTAGATCATTTCTAAATCGAGCCTTAATTTAATGAGAATAATTCAAATTAAAGGACAAAATTTGTCGTTTATTATATAAATTTTAAAATATGATAATATTTCATTTTCAATCAAGACGTTTGGGTGGTAATTTTTAAAATATTTCATATGTAAACAAGACTGAAGGTCTGTCATCACAGAAAGCATTTTAGCCATTTTCAATAAATGTAAATGTTGTATTAATTACATAAATAGTTTTTGGCGTAACAGACTAAAATACACAACACAATAAACCCTAGACTCTCTAGGATGATGAAAGATGACAAATGATAACCACTACATCATATAGATATAAACAATAACATCAATACCACGAGCTATGAGCTGGAAAAGAAAAGGACCATAGAAAAACAACTATTAGAAATACTAGGGTACATTTGGTATATGAGCCTGTGCATGTTCTCTAACATCCTCACATAATTCGAGCGCAGTTAATGGCCAAAAATGGAGCTTGTGAGTTAAGCGGGTGAAGAGTTGAGCAAAATTTTTTTGTAAGAATATCAGCAATTTGCTCATGAGAAGGGACAAAGAGGACCCGAAAAAGTTGCTTGGACATAAGACCCCTGATAGGGTGAACATCCAGTTCAACATAATTAGTGCGGGCATGTTTACAAGAATGGAGGTGAGGGAAATGTCACTTTGATTGTCAACCCACAATGGAGGAGAATTAGTTGAATACATATTCAATTCAATGAGCAGAGCATGTAACCAGACCATCTCTGAAGCAACATTGGCTAAACTACGATACTCTGCTTTAGTACTGAATGAGACTTAAGTTTGTTTGAACACCAAGGTACATTATTTCCCAAGAATATAAAGAATCCAGTGATGGATTTGCGATCATCAATATCAGTCACCCAATTTGAATCTAAGTAACCAACTAGATTAAGATGACCTGATTTTGTGAGACTTAGCCCGAAATTTGTAGTACCTGCAAGATATCTCAAAATGCGTTTAACTGCTTTCAATGAGTGCCAGAGGACAATGCATAAACTGGAAAACTCGATAACACTAAAGGCAATTTCTAGTCTGGTATGTGTGACATATTGTAATGCACCAACAATACTTTTGCAATGAGTAGCATCAACAGTTGGCATTCCCAAAAATTTGGATAACTTAGAGTTTGAGACCATTGGTGTGGGAACACCTTTTACATCAGACATGAGAGCTTTCTGAAGAAGGTCCTTGATGTGCTTTTGCTGACATAGATGCAATCCTTAAGATGTGTGAGTGACCTCTGTTCCCAGAAATGGGTGAATTCTACCAAGATCTTTCAGAGAGAGAGTCTTATCCAGTAGATTGATTAGGAGTTGAATGCCAGTGCGATCACTTCTTGTGAGTAAGATGTCATTAACATATACCAATAACCAAATACAATCACAAGCAGTGGTTTTTAGGAATGGAGAGTTGTCAGCTCTAGAACAAAAGAAGCGAGTAGATATAGAACATGTTTGAGCTTTGCAAACCCAGCCCTTGGATCTTTTTTCAAGCTATAGAGAGCCTTCACCAGCTTGCACACTTGGACAAAGGAGGAGGAATTTATTTCAAATCCAGGAGGTTGAATCATATAGACTTCGGAGTCCATATCACCATTCAATAATGCATTGTAGACATCTAGTTGTCTAACATCTCAACCTAGATTAACAAAAATAGACAAAATCGTCCTGATGATAGAAGCCTTCACTATAGGGCTGAAAGTTTCAGTAAAATCAAAACCAAGGACTTGATCATATCATTTTTCAACTAATATTGCTTTATACCTAGACAAACTTCCATCTTCATGCTTTTTGAGTTTAAAGACCCATTTACATCCAATCGCCTTCTTGCTAGGTGGTAGGGGAGTTAGCTTCCATGTGCTATTTTTGATTATACTCCTCATGCATGGCTTGTTTCCATTTGGGGTTTTGCAAGGCATGAACATAACTGTATGGTTCCTGAATGTCAAGAACACTGGTCTAAAGTGCTATTGGCTTATAAACACCTGCCTTTGATCTTGTTACCATGGTGTGAGTACCTGAAACTTGATCAATATTAGAGGTAACATGAACAGAGTTTATATTACTCATAAAAGGTGGCTCCACTCTAGAGGTTCAAAGCTTTTGCTGGAATCTGAAGATGGAATAGATATAGGAGTATTTGAAGAACGTGATAAGTGAGGAGTCATGGAGCTGGAAGTGTGTGTTAGGGGTGAGTGATGAGAAGTAGGGCTGTAATGAGTATTATATGGATATTGGTGATGAGTAGATGGATAAGTATTTATATGAGGTAAAAGGCAAGGATGGGGTCCAAGTATAGAGGGTAAGCTTGCTTAAAATAGACCAGAATTAGAACCATGAGATTTAGAAAAAGGAAAATTGGTTTCATCAAAGGTAATGTTTCTAGTGATGAAAACTTTTCCATTGAGTAGGGCCTTATATCCCTTCTACTTGTTGTTGTATCCTTAAAAAAGTGATTGGTAAATTGGAGTTTATGCTTGTTTTAGGTCGTGAGATTTGAATAGCATAGAGAAACAAGAGTTTTAAGGTGAGAGTGGAGGGGGTTTTGATTGAAGAGTTTTTCATAGGGAGTTTTGAAACCCAACAGCTTGGTTAGAAGTCTGTTAATGATGTAAACTGCAATTCTAAGAACATCATCCCAAAAGGTGAAAGACATACATGAGTGTGCTATCAAGGAAAGTCTCATGTCTACAACAAGCACATGCTTTCTCTCAGCCAGACCATTCTGCTGAGGTGTGTAGGGACAAAAGATCCTATGAGTGATCCTAGAAATTTCAAAATGTTTTGTGAGAGCCATGAATTGTCCTCCACCATCACTTTGGACTACTTTTTTTTGGACTAAAATTGGGTGGAGACAAGTTTTTGTAGATGAATAAAGTCATCATGAAGATCAAACTTTTTCTTGAGTAAATATAACCAGGTAAACCTAGTGTAATGATCAATGAAAGTAACATAATACTGGTAACCATTAGAGGATATTATTGGTGAAGGACCCAAAACATCAGTATGTACGAGATAAAAAACATGAGAATATTCTATTTCAAAGTTAGAAAAAGATAATTGACAACTTCTTACCTTTTGACAAGAATCACAAACTAAAGATTCTTTATTCATAACAAGTTGTATATTATAATAATTCCGAACTTTCTTGACCATATTGTCGGCTGAATGACCTAAATAATGCCACAACTTGAAATTTTGATGATTATTTCCATTAACTAAGAAAATAGAATGTAGAGAGGGAAGATTGTGATGTGAATCTTGAGTTTGAGTGGTTGATGTCTTCAGTTGATTGAGGTCAAAGGAGTAAAGTCCATCCTTAAGATATCATGTGAGAACAGTTTGATTGGTGACATGATCCTTAACACAACAAAAATTTGGATGAAATTCAAAGTACAGTGAGTTATCTCTAGCAAACTAAGACACACTAATGAAGTTTTTGGTTATCTTAGGTACATGGAGCAGATTATTAAGGATTAAAGGTTTAGATGTTTGAGACTTACAGTGAGAGCTGCAAATATGACAAATAGACAAACCCGATGTATTACCACCTTGTACTGTATTGTTTCCTTAAATTTTAAAAGCCAAATTGATATTACTAAGATCATGATTTACATGACTAGATGCACCAGAGTCAACATACCATCCAGTATCAAGACCAAATGAGTTGAATTTCTCTTTAGATGATGTGTGAGTGATCAGATATGCAGTGAAATTTTGAGAGGTGGAGTTTGAAGGGCTGGAAGAACCACTTTTGGTGTTTATAGTAGAGCCATAGTTGGAGTTAAGCATGTAGTAACACTTCCCTGTAGAATAGTTGGTCTAGTTAGAGATTTGATAGGACATTTTTTTCCCATTTCTAAAGTCTCTTCCTTTGTAAGAAGATCTACCTCTTCCATTTCTCCTTCCTCTTGAACTTTGGGATTAATTTCCATACCGATAGGCTTTTTCATGAAATTATATTGAGTGATAACATTGATGCTAGGGTTTGAGCCCTTAGTGTTAACCACACTTTGACTGGTGGATTCATTTCTTGTCTCATATCTGAGAATCATATCATAGATTCATCTTAGATTACAAAAATCAACCTTTAAAGTAGGAGCTACAACCATTGGATCAAACTCACTACCTATACGAATGGGAATTTTCATAAATTGATCTTCTTCAGAGACAAGTTGTATAAATTAGGTCAAGATATCATAACAAGATTTGGACTTGTGCAGATACTCTCTCATGGACATTTATCCTTTCTTTATTGAAGAAAACTAAAGTTTATACTATATCTTTATAGCAGCAGATTGAGTGGAGAAATTCATATCTAGAGCTTTCCAGATTTAGAAAGATGACTCCAATTCTACCATCATTATTAGCAGTTCTATGAGAAGGAAAAAAAATGCCATGAGGCTAGAAGCTGCTCTTATCTTTTTCTAGGCAAGATAATCAGGATTTATTTCTTCTGTGGAGGTGTCTTTGTGTATTTTAAATTAAGAAGGGATTTCTACATTTGCAGATAGAAGATGATCTAAATCATAGCCTCTAATGGATGTGAGGACCTGATGTATCCAGATAAGATAGTTTGAATCGGTTAACTTTATGGAGATAAGTTGATGCTAAGGCTGGATAACAATGTCTAGAGCATTAGATGAAGAAATAGGAATGCGAGAATTGGTTGAGCTCGAGGAGCTCGTTTTTATTTAAGATAAGGCTGAAAAGCTGCAAGCTTTAGAGGAGAGGAGGTGGCAGAGGTTATACCTGCTCTGATACCATGAAAGGTTTCATATGCAAATAAGACTGAAGGTGTGTCATCACATAAAGCATTTTAGCCATATTCTATAAATGTAAACATTGTATTAATTGCATAAACAACTGCTAGCATAGCGGACTTAAATACATAACACACTAAGCCCTAGAACCTCTTTGATGATGATAGATGGCAAAGGATCACCACTGCATCGTACAGACACATACGGTAACATCAATACCACGAGTTATGAGCTTCAAAAGGAAAACAACCATAAGAAAATATTATGGGTATACTAGAGTATATTTAGTTCATGGGTCGGGGCATGGGCCTTTTCATGTTCTCTAACAATTTAAATTTTTAGTGTACAAGTTTCCTCACAACCACATAACATATGCATGAAATGGGATATTTTTATTAGTGATCATCACTGCATACCTTTTTTGTCCATTGTTGATTCATTTGAATGATTCTCAACATGGGTCTATTAAAGTCACTAGTAAGTCATAATTCATGATCATCATCATAAATATATAATAAAACCATTTTTTTTTTGGTAAAATTATATACCTAGAAATAGCACATGAAGATTAAACAAAGACAACATGAAGAAATATAAAGTTATTCACATTAATTAAGAAGCTATTTCACAAGAGTGTAGAAGAAAAGGCAATCAATTTAAACAATCACAACTTTAACAATTTTATATGCATGGGCCAACTTGTTAACGAATCATATATTCTTAAGTAATTAGTTAAAAATATAAGATCAGTTTTTGTTGTGCTATAACAATGAGATATAAGTTTGGGGTTGACAATTGACCTTAATAAAATTTTATAAGCTGTCTATTTAACTTGAGAAAGTATTTGTTGAAAAACGAATAAAATAACTATAAAGTATTAATATGATAATGATATATTCTCTAATTTTCACTACTAACTTTGTTGTAAGTTTTGTGCGATGGAAAAAACTTAAAAGTGACGTCCATACGAATCTCTTTTTATGTGATGGAGCTCGATCCGAGTTCATTCAATCTAAATTAGATCCCATATAAAAGAAAGAATGAAAGCAACATTATCCCCTTCTTCTTCTTCTTCTTCTTCTTCTTCTTCTTCTTCTTCTTCTTCTTCTTCTTCTTCTTCTTCTTCTTCTTCTTCTTCTCATCTTATTTTAGCAGACTCCCCGGCGCCTCCTCTATCACACCACCATTGTTGACTTAACACAACACCTCCGCCTCTGATTTAACACTGTATCTTTACTGCCAATTAACGTCGCGCTTTCGCCCATCAACCTGATCCTATTTTTTTTGTTAGTTATCTTCGCAATTGATGCTTGGTTCACCGATCCACCTTCGCCAATGCTTTCATTTGTTGTCATAAATTTGAAGAGGTACTTACTTTTCTAATTTGTAATTTTATCTGCCCTAATTCATTTTTAACTCAACCTCCATGCGTAATTTTATTTGCCCTAATTTTATGGTGTTGATTTGTTAATGCACCTGTCACCCATGATTCCCAGTCAATGGCTGCAATCTTCAGTGACCGCCATTTGCGCCAATCTGCAACGAGTGTGCCACTGTCGGGATTGGTCTCGTAGGAGCCTCGACGAGTGGTGGAATCATGAAATTGCAGATTATAGTTGATGAGGAGAGCGGTAAAATGTTGATGCTTGTTTAAAGACTTTTGGAGTTGTTTATGCCATAGCCTCTTCCTTCTCTGTTGCTACTAATGGGTTAAAGGTAAATAGATGTAGGAAGTTTTGTCAATCAAGAATAGGAAAATTTCAAAACATCTCTTTAAACTATCACTTTCTCTTAAAATACTGGTACTTTTCCTTACTAACGTGTTACTTTTAATCTATACTAATTTATGCACTTTACCTTGTTTTTTCTTATTTTATTTGATATCTCAGGTTGAATTTATAATATGGAATTTTGTCTTTCAAATAGTCACTTTATCTTACATTTCTTACAATGTATTTTTTTTACTTTGGCCTTTTGTTTCTTGATGGAGAACTGCAATTCCATCAAGAAACAAAAGGCCAAAGTAAAAAAAATACATTTTACAATGTATTTTTTTTTACTTTGGCCTTTTTTACATTTCTTATTTTATTAACTCGTGTTTGTCGTTCGAGTTAATTATGTGTTGTTTATGATTTTATTATGTTGGTTTATAATTTAATAGAGAGCTATCTTATGTACCAAATCAATTTTGTTTTGGAAGTGTTTGCAAAATGCTATTTCAATCTTCATAAACAACAGATTATGCCTCAATTTAGAATTTAAACACACTGGGTTTAGAAATGTTAAGGACTAATTAATTATTGATAAGATGGGTATTGAATCATTGATGGAGAAGACGAATTACAAGTTGTGTTTACTATGGCCAACAAACTTTGGGTGATAATTTTGAGTTAAATGTGAGCACAATTAAGCAAGAAAGTGCCCAAAAAAACAATCACAAATGGACCGATTCTTTCAACTGCCACATTTATTTTTCAGAAAACTATAGTTTCATGAGTGTGAATTGTCATAATTTTGGAATATGGTCTTTTCTATTTGAAAATTTATTGCTACTAATTTATTTTATTTTTCATTTTTTAAGTTCTTAATTTAGAATTTTTAGCCTAGATTTTCATCTTTTATGTTGAATGACATTTGAATGTTAACCAATATTCTGGTTTATTTTGTTGTTATTTAAGATATAAATTTGTGAATGAATATGGTCTATTTTTAGATGGGAAAGAACTATGTAGTTGTCAAAAAAAGGTAGTGTGAGCCGGTGAAGGATCAACCGGAGAAGGATGCAAAAAAGAAACTACGATAAGTAGTGAAGGATCAAGGAACTGAGCCGGTGAAGGACCAACTGGATAAGGGTGTGAAAAAGAAACTGGAAAAACTAGTGAATGGTGATTTGAAGAAGAAGATAGAAGAAAGGGAGAAGGCAGCTGAGTTGAAGATGAATTGAGTCGGGAGAGGATCTTTTATGAAAATGTTTTTGTTTTTTTTTTTGAGATAATGTTAGTAGCTTATTATGAGATGAAATGATTAGAGATGTGTTCCTTGTTATTGCAATATCATTGTTATTATTAGTTGATAATCATTGTTATTGATATTGCAATTTTGGGTGTTATTGTTAGTATCTTTGTCATGAAATAAATAGCATAATGAATTTTTATCTTAATATGCTATCTTTTTTTATATATATATAGAGGAAACTATCACATTTGCACCAAAATGTGACATTTTTTTGGCTGAAAAGTGTCACTTATTGCAAAAAACGTTGATTCACAACTTACATTAATTAAGTTAGCATTTAACATATATGTAAAACTTTACAATATATTGTAATAAGTATATTAAGTAACTTTTACGAATTATATTATTAACTGCTCCCTATTTTTCTAGGAATTGGTTCGAGTAATAAAAGTTTTATTGTTAATATACTCTATCTAACTTCAAGCTTGCAGTGTAGATGTAGTATATGGCGAGTAAGGTCAATTCTCACAAGTACCAAATCTCAATTAACAAGTAATGTTATTAATAAATTAACTTATTTATACTAATATAAATGAAAATTTTGGTTTTGTCGTTATAAACGAAAAATATAAAATAATCTAATTAAATTAATTTACCAAGGTCAAAAGTACAAAATAAGAAAGAGAGGTTTTCAAATGAGACGGAGGTTTTCGTGGTTTGGGATTCAAATGAACCTTCAATGACTATCGTGTCTAATCATTTGAGTATTATTGTGATTCAATCTACTATAAGTCAATCACACAAATAGTTTAAACCTTATATCGAAGTGCTTAAACTGTGGGTTCTAACTATGAGACGCATTATCAAAATTACTCTTAGAACTCCAAGAAGTTTAATGATTTATATGACTACACCACTAATTTCAAAACTCTCAGTTTTGTTGGTCATAGTGTCTCGTGTTTTAAAGTGTAATTGATAAACTCATCTCTCGAATTATGATTTATCAAAGCTAGTAGTTATAAAAGGTTGTCAATCTATCACAACTTTAGAAGCACAAATGATTGTCAATCGAATATACAACAATGAATTACAAACATAATATATAGTAAAGAGATCATACTCGAACTTAATACCTTTCAATCAACCAAGCATTATTTGAATCTGTTCAATATATGTTAATCACATATATAGTTTAACCATTCTCTAGAAGTGATTAAAATGTGGGTTCTAAATGTGAGACACGTTGTCAATTGAGATTATAACTCCTAAAAGCTTCAAAGATTTTAACAACATCACTCTTATCTCAAATCTCTCGATCTTATAGTGTTTTGAGTCCGTAGTTCTATTAATAAAACACATCTTTTGATATATGAATTGTTAGAACTAATAAGCATAAAATGTTTGTCAAGCAATTATGCATATATGTATATAAAGAATGAAAAATAATGAAGGGATGTCATATTCTAACCCGTTTCAATATTTAGATTAAAACCGTTAATAATTTTATTTACATACATATAAAAAATCAAAATTCACATTCTCAACCCGTATACAATTCTATGAATTGGTTATTACTGTTAAATACTTTATTTTAATATTTAAATTAAATTCGTTAATAATTTTTAGTTACATCAAAATCATATTCCCAACTCGTGTGTACCCATCCATGTCTATCAATATTTATTTATTATTTATTATTATTATATAAATTTATAATTTTATATTAGATTGAATTCGTTAATAATATTTAGTTACATACTTAGATTCTTGCAAATAACTCATAATTTACTTATATCTTATATTAGAGATTCTAAGAATTAAACTATTCTGACTTTTATTATAAATACAACTTATTTAAATTATTTTTATAAATTTTAATTAATATTATCTTAAACGTAATTTATCTTTTAATTAAGATAAGAAGTTTAGGTTTTTTTCTATGTCTTTTAATATATTTTGTTTCAAAAGAACAAAAAAATATTGAATTAAGCAAAAGATAATAAAAGATAAATATTAAATCAGGTAAACTATAATAAAAGTAAAACATTAAGTTAGGTAGAATGTAATAAAATATATGTTAAATTAAGTAGATATTAGAACTCTTACGCATTAATAATTCTCCAAACCTCAAATATTTGCCAAATAAGCATTTGAACTACCATAAAATAAATATCAGCCCGAAACTTGTTTGACATACACTTAGGATAGGGACTGTGCCGCCCTCCCTTTCGATCGATACACAGTTGAGGAACTCCTGGGTGACCGATAGTGAAATAGTACCATGAGGGTAATCGGAATGGCAAATGGTTACGATTGCGGAAAGCGAAAAAAGTCTTTCGTTTAGTATAAAGATGTGTGTGTGTGTGTGTGCTTATATATATATATATATATATATATATATATATATATATATATATATGTGTGTGTGTGTGTGTGTGTGTGCTTATATATATATATATGGGTGGGTGGGTTTAAATGAGAACCATGTAATTATATGCGAACCAATACTTTTATTATATACCAGTAGTGCTTTTATTATACAATTCTAATGCTTTTAATAAAATAAGGAAATACACACAAAAAATCTGGTCAATCCATTTAATTTGATCTAAGGCCCATAATTGACCATATATATATATATATATATATATATATATATATATATATATATATATATATATATATATAGGATTAGGTTCAAATGAGAACCATGTGAACCTAGGGTCAATTATGGCCTTAAATCAAATTAAATGGATTGACCAGATTTTTTGTGTATTTCCTTATTTTATTAAAAGCATTAGGATTGTATAATAAAAGCAATACTGGTGTATATAACTAAAATATTAATAAAGCACTCCTGGTATATAATAAAAAGCATTAGTTCGCAGGTTCGCATATAAGGACATGTATCTCATTTGAACCCACCATATATATATATATATATACTAGTTTAACACCCGTGTATTACACGGGATTTATAAAAAACTAAATATGAAAATGTTTTGAAAATTATAAAGTTTTAAATTTAAAATAAAAAATTGAAAGGATGTGTTCTCAACCTACCCTCTTCAGTTTATTAATTATTATAATTATTGATTAATATTATATTTTAATATTTAGATTAAATTCGTTAATAATTATATTTACATACTTATAAAAATTCAAAAGATGTGATATTAAATTATTTTATATTTTTATGTTTAGATTAATATTGTTAGTAATTACAGTTACATACTTTGAAAAATTCAAAAGGTGTCATACTTTCAAACCTTCTCGCATTGTGTTATTGTCTAATAATATTAATTAATTATTATTATATAATTTTATTTTTTATATTTAGATTGAGCTCATTACTAATATTTAATTATATACTCCAATTATTGCCAATATATCATAATTTACATATATAGAATATTTAAAATCTAAAAATTAAATTATTTCAACTTTTATTTAAATAAAATTTTATTTAACTATTTCCATAATAATTTTTTTTTGTAGTTAAAGTTATTTCATATGTAATTTGTCTTTTAATTAAAATAATTAGTTTAGAATTTTTTTCTACTAATTATATACGAATTATTTATGTTATTATAGTAGGAGTATAAAGAAATTTATTGAATTAGACAAAATATATAAAAAAAAACTATTAAGTTAGGCAAAATATAATAAAAAGAAAATATTAAATTAGGCAAGATACAATAAAAGAAAAATATTAAATTAGGTATAAATTAGGATCAGATGACACATAAGCAACCAATACACCAATTTTTTTAATTATTCAAGCGAAGCATACGAAGAAGACACATACATTAGGAGAATTTTGCATAAATATATACTTGTTTAACATCTGTGTATTATACGGGACTTACCAAAAGATAAATATAAAAAGTATTTTTGATAATTATTTAATTTTAAATCTAAAATAAAAAATTAAAATAATGTTTTCCCAACCCGTGCCTTGTACATGTTAAAATAATGTATTCCCAAACCGTGCCTTGTACATGTCTAATCTATTTATTAATTATTATAAATATTAAATAATTTTGTATTTGATGTTTAAATTAAATTCATTAATAATCTTAGTTATATACTTACAAAATTTCAAAAGGCGTCACATTCTAAACCCGTGTCTAATATCTATTTTATTAATTATTATTATTAAATCATTTCATATATTAATATTTAGAATAAATTCATTTATAATAATTACTGGTTACATACTTTGAGATATTCAAAAGATGTTATACTTTCAACTCGTGTTGCATTGTACTGGTGTCTAATCAATATTTATTAATTATTAGCATATAATTTAATATTTTTATGTTGAGATTGAATACATTACTAATATTTAGTTACATACTTAAATTATTGTAAATAACTCATATTTTACCTATATATAATATTTGAAACTCCAAAAATAAAATTATTTTAAATTATATTATCAATAAAACTTATTTAATTATTTTCATAATAAAGTTTTTTTAATTAAAATTATTCATATGTAGTTTTTATTTTAATTAAAATAACTAATTTAGATATTATCTACTAATTATATATGACTTGTTTCTATTTCTATATTAGGAGAATCAAAGGAAAATATTGAATAAGGAAAAATATAATAAAAGAATTAAATTAGGTAAGATCCGATAAAAAAAAGTATTAAATTAGGTAAATATTAGGCTCGGATGACACATAAGCAAACGAAGCACCATAATTTTTTATTTGTCAATCGAAGCATACGAAACAGACACATAGGTTAAGAGAATTTTGTATTAATATATAGGGGTGATATATATATATATGATGTATCGATTTTTGTACTATGATATTTTGGTACTATGATGTATTAATTTTTTTAAATTATAATGTATTAATTTTTGTACTATAATATCGCAGTATGAAATTTTAGCCTAATATCCGTTAGTCGGCCTGACAAGAGTCTTTCCCTAATAGAATTATTACAGTAGCTTTGTAATTAATTGACCATACATCGCATAGACTATCACCATTTGTTGTTTCACTTCAATTTTCCAGTTTTCCATATATATATATATATGTGTGTGTGTGTGTGTGTGTGTGTGTGTGTGTGTGTGTGTGTGTGTGTGTGTGTGTATAGGGTTTGGGTTTCAAAATGAGAACCCGTCGTTATATGTGAAACGCTAGGGACTCATCTTG
>BMAC01001222.1:223717-252572 GCA_014905375.1 Phtheirospermum japonicum
AATTTTATGTTTTTATGTTAGATTGAATTCATTACCAATATTTAATTACATACTTAGATTATTTCAAATAAATCTTAATTTATCTATATAGAATATTTAAAATTATATTAATATTTAGAAAAACTCTACGGTATCTTTAAGGGCACCATGCCCCCCACCCCACCGCATTTACAACCATAGATCTCTTAATCTAAAAAGCCCAAAATTGATATAATGGTCCCTATTAAATCTCAATAAGTGAAGAATGGTGTCTTGAAGGCACCGTAAAAGTTCTCTAATATTTATTATAAACACTACTTATTTAATAATTTCATAATAATTTTTAATTAAGATTATATCTTATGTATTTATCTTTTAATTAAATTAACTAACTTAGATCTTTTCTACTAATTTTATATGACTTATTTATATTTGTATATTAGGAAAATAAAAGAAAATATTGAATTAGATAAAATATAATAAAAAAAATATTAAGTTAGGCAAAATATAATAAAATGAAAAGATTAAATTAGGTGAGATACAATTTAAGAGAAATATTAAATTAAGTAGATATTAGGCTCGTATGAAACCTACGCAACCGAAATACCAAAACTTTTTATTTGCCAAACGAAGCATGCGAAACAGACACACGCATATTATGCGGGATTTGAAAAGAGTAATACTCATTAAATACCAAAAGAATAATACTGAAAATGGTACATGCAAATCGTAACATTCTTTGTTTTGTTTTCACAATAAATAATTCTTACAAACAAATCAGAACATTACTTGGTCTATTACAGTAAAACTGGTTTTCATAATTAAGAATTTTCAAGTTTTTTACATGAGTCACGAAATTAGTTGTGATATATTAAAAACATTATTTGTTCTAATCACAGTAAGACTGATTTTCAAAATAGAGAATTTTCAAGTTTTTTTAACATTAAGTCACGAAATTAGTTGTAAAGCATATCAAAATACCTTAAATTTGACGGGGAAACCCGTAGAAAATTGAGTTTGAAAAAAAATATAAAATATACAACACCCGCGTGTTACATGTGAATATGTGATATAAAAAATTAAATTTTATAAGACACTGATAATTCTATTGAAAAAATATCGTGTATCTAACTTGTAGTATATGTAATATTATTTTAATTTTTTTTTTCTGCGTGAGATACTAATTTGTTCGTGCAGATATATAATATATGTATCAATGCATTATATTTGAATTAGATAAAGAGATTTAAAATATATTTAATATTTATTATTAGTATTAGTATTATGTTATCTTTTTTGTTTCACTTTATTTTTGTTTTTTGTTTGGTGTAACAATAGTTTATAATATATATTTTTAATATTATTTTTAATTTATTATATTAGAATTAGATAAAAAACTTTAAGTTTATATTTTTATATTTATTTCTCTTTTGTAATAACTTTATATAACTCATATTTTTCTTATATAAATATTTAAAATTATAATAAAATTATTTCAACTTTTATTGTAAATAAAAATTAATTCTAACTTATATAGATTTTTCCTAATTAAATATAATATTTTTATATTTTTATATTAGAAGAATAAAAGTAAGATATTGAATTGGACAAAATATGTTAAGGAAAATATTATAGTAGGTAAGATGTAATAAAAGAGAAATATTGAATTAGGCAAAATATAATATTAGTAAAGTCTTAAAGTAGGTAAATATATAAAAAGGAAAAATACTAAATTAGGTTAATATTAGGCTCGGATGACACCGAAGCACCAAAGATTTTGTCAAAGCTAACGAAGCATGGGAAGCAGGCACATAGGATATGAGGATTTTGCATTAATATATAGGGGTATATATATATATATACACATACACACACACACACACACACACATATATATATATATCCCACCTATACACTAAACGAAAAGAAGATTTCTATTTTATGTGTCTGCCTAGGAAGCATCGTGATGACGTATAATTTTCTGATGATTTAGACGCTTACTTGGCGAATTTTGGTTGTACGGAGTCTTACCAAAACTAATACTATTATAAGAGTATAGGAACTCTAATATAGAAACAAACATTATAATATATTTGAAGTTCTATATTATTAGGAATTACATATTTTTAGGAATAATTATTGTATTACAAATTTATTATAATATATTAAAACTTTTATAATTTTAAATATTATTACATACGTACTTATTATAATATATTATAAGTTTCATATTTAGAAATTATTACTTATTACAATAATTTTATAATATATTAATAATATTCTAAATATGTAAATTAAAAGTTATTTGCAATAAAATAATTTTTAACTAAATATTAGTAATGAATTCAATCTAAATATAAAAATATAATATGTATATTAATAATTATTTAATATTGATCATATATCGATACAATGCGACACGGGTTGAAAGTGTGTCATCTTTTGAATTTTTCAAAGTACGAAACTAATTATTATTAATAATTTTGATTTGAATATTCAAATAATTTAATAATAATTAATTAATTAATAGAGATTAGACACGAATTTAGAATATGATATCTTAAATATATTTTAATTATGTATATAAAGTTACTAACTAATTTAAAAACAACATAAAATTATTTGATAATTGTAATAATTGGTAAATAAATTAGAAATGTACGAGGCATGCACCCTTGGCTATTTTTATATTTTTTTGTTTTAAATTTAAAATTTTATAATTATCAAAAATATTTTTATATTTATCTTTTATATAAATCCCGTGTAATACGCATGTATTAAACTAGTATATATACACACACACACACACACACACAACCAGATTATTTAGAAGCTATATTAAGTTATGTACATATTAGGCTTAAATGACACATAAGTTATCGGATTATTATATAATAAATATAATAAAAGAAAAATACTAAAAGTATTATTATTACTAAGATTATTGTGATAAAAATAAATAAATTATGCAGATATTAAACTTGCATGACACATAAACAACGAAATTATGTAAAAATAGTTATAATAAAAATACTTAGTGAGATTTCCTGCTCTTATTTTTTTTTCTTGAATTGTTTAGTTTTATTATTATTATTATTATTATTAGGATTATCACGCTAACAAAAGTTGGTATATTATTAGGATTTTGATTTCTACTCTATTAAATTGGAAAAATATAATAAAAAAATAAATATAATAAAAATAAGATATTAAATTAAATAGATATAAGGCTCGTATAACACATAAACAATCGAAGCATCATAATTTTTTATTAACCTAACGAAGCATTCGAAAGCAGACACATATGTTAGAAGGATTTTGCATTAATTAATATATATATATATATATATATATATACATATATATATATATATATATATATGGGTGATTAGCAAAAGAATGAAAAGAAAAAACAAATCATCGCACATACGATGTGGGTTAATTCGGCGTCGCCCCCGAAACTTTGGGCTATTAGCCTAAGATTTACTTCCTAAGCTGATCTAAGTACAACTTACATACGGCTGAGGGAATAAACCAAGCCAAATTATTAGATACACATTGGAAGAGATATCACTAGTGAAAGCAAACTTCACATTAGCACTTCCTCTCTTGAGCCTCACTTTTATCCATATTTTCGGGAAATCAAGCTCGTCATTAATGACAATGTCTATGCTTTAAAAACAACATTACCAGCAAAGTGTCGAAGAAAACCCGAATAAAAAAGGAAGAATCTTGATTCAGCAGAATCTACGTGTTCTCTTTCGCTGCGTCTATCATCAACTTGTAGAGTGCAAATCCTCCTTGGTGACATCCCGGCATTTTAGACGTAATGTCCGCCAAATTACTCTGACAATACAACATTGTGAAGTAATAATCAACCTTGGACAACGATTTGGTCAAAGCTCAAGTCGAATTTCCTTTTTTCCCCCTCCCCTTTTCATTTGCAAAATTATTATTACTTTATTTCATTCATTATTAGATCAAAAGCCTCGTATTAAACATTAATAAACACTTCATTCTCTAATAAAAGAAAGAAAAAAAAAAACAGAAAATAATACTGACCATCGACATAGTATAAAGCTGGGTTGACTCGTAGCCATCTTGAGCACTGCTATAGAGTTGTTGAATCTGCTCTGACTGAAGACCGCATTTAATAAAGAAGAAAGCTGTCGGTCTAACATTCAACACTCTCTGCGATATACCAATAAACACGGGCTTGCCCTGCATTATCCACAAAATGTTGAAAAAATGTTTTTCTTTTTACACAAGGGCAGTGCTTATAATTTAGCAGTAATATTATTACACCATAGATAAAAGCAGATATCACAGGGTCAAAAAGAAAGACCCATAAGAAAATTCTTCAATTGAAGTCATTAAGAACGAACTAAATCCAAATGCTCTCAACCAACATATAACCAATAACGACTTAACACTTACGAGGCTAGCAGCAGGAACTCCAATTTCTTCAACTACTTCACGAATAATGCTGTCAAACATTTCCTCAGAGACCTTTTTGTTGACCATCTGATGGGTTAATTTTTGATCAGGGTGATGGCCTATTACGCCAGCTTCTTGGGGCTGTCAAAATTTGTAACAGTTAGAAGTTATTGTTTCACAGAAAGCATGATTAAGAGCATCTCCAAAAGTTTGCATTATTTTAGTGCAGAATTTGCACTAAAGTAGTGCAGGACCGCACTAATCTCCAGCAATTTGAACTAAAAATAAATATTCCATATTTTATTCATTTAATATTTATAATTGATAAACATATTAAATATGTATAATAATATCTATCGCAAGAAAACCAATATTAACTCTGGCCGCTGATAACCATTATCATCTTTCAATCTCAGCCCTACAATGCTATCTCCAAAAGCACTAAAAATTAAAAAGCACAATCCATGTGCTTAAGTGCGTATCAACTTTCAATCTCAGTCCAATGCTATCTCCAAAAGCATTATGAGATTCACAAAGCACAACCAGTGTGCTTTTAACTCTAGCCGTTGATAACCAATATCATTAAAAATAAATACTAATTGCGTTTTTCTGAAGTGTGTTGAAGAATTTGTGGTATGTGAGTATGTTGCCAATTTATAAGAAAAAATATATATGGAGATAGTATTGTAAGGTTGAGATTGGAAGATGATATTGGTTATCAATGTCTAGAGTTTGAAAACATACGGATTGTGCTTTCTGAAACTCATTGCTTATGGAGATAGCATAGACAAAGAACGGCTAGAGTTAAAAGCACACGGATTGTGCTTTCTGAAACTCTTGGTGCTTTCGGAGATAGCATTCTAGGGATGAGATGGAAAAACGATACTGGTTATCAACTGCTAGAGTTGAATCTACAAAGATTGTGCTTTCAGAACCTCTTAATGCTTTCAATGATAGAACTGTAGGGTAGAGATTGCAATATGATATTAGTCATAAACAGCTAGATTTAAAAGAATGCGAATTGTGCTTTCAAGAGTAGTGCTGAACAATTACACAATGATGATATGCTTTAAGGAGTTCTTGACTTCAATCTGTCGTTTGATTTGGCTATTTATATTTAAAACCACCTTCGTTCCTCACCCTAAAAATGAATTTCAATTACGGGCACTTCTACTATATCTTCTTCAAGCTCATCCGATGATGAGTTTCAACAGTTGATACATATACGATACAAACCAACAATTTATAGTTCAAGAAATATATATTATAACATTATGTTAGCTAATTTTCTGTTGCAACAAGATGTCGAACAGACTCATGGAGGCTCATTCCCGGTCGTAGAACAATATTTCATGATCGAGAAGTAGGAATCAAAAACCTCTTCAACGACTACTATTCTGAAAAACTGACATATGATGATGAATAGTTTTGTCAACAGTATCGGATGTTTCGAAAACTTTTCATGCGTTTTGTCCATGTTGTAAAGATAATTTCGTTGCTTCGTGAAATGAAGGAATGTAGCCGGGAAACTTGGTTTGTCTATGCTCCAAAAAGTAACGATTGCACTTACTATCATATGTAGTTCCATCAAATGTAACTCTGATACCAAAATTGAGGAGTCTACAGAAATTGAATGTTTCAAGAGATTCTATCGTGTTGTGTGGGAGATATTAGCACAGCAATATCTAATACCACATACTGCTGAGGACGTTGCTAGACGACTTTATATTGGTGAGCAATGTGGCTTCCCTAGAATGTTAAGTAGTGTGGATTGTATGCACTTGAGGTGGAAAAATAGCCTAACGGCATGGGCAGGACAATATGGTGGCCGAAATGGATCTCCATCAATTATTCTTGTAGTTGTAGCTGATTATGATCAAAAGATTATTACATGCATATTCCGGGATTCCAAGATCCAACAATGATATTAATGTGTTGGAGAAGGCTCATCTGTCTTCTAACCATGCTAAAGGAATTGCTCCTCCCCCACATTATGTCATTCGTTGAAAGGAATATAGCATGGGTACTATTTAGTTGATTATCCCAGGGCAACTCTTGTTCAAACTCTCCATGCACAAGTGGCCCCCCAAAACACATATTTTGCAAGGAAAAAATGATGTCGAACGTGCATTTGGAGTTCTCAAAGTCGATTTTCAATGTGACAAGTCCATCACGTTTTTGGAGTCTAAGTGATATGCAAGATATTATGACAGCTTGAATTTGTTGAAAATCAACATACTCAATTTCAAAAATAAAAATAAAAATCTTGCTCGATTTAGATAGATCAAAGATGCATAGGGCATTCACGCTTCGAAATGCATTATTTGGTCATTATTGGGAAGAGCATTCTATTTCACAGAATTAGTTACTATTACTATGTAACTTATATTTCTATTGCAAAGTTATTATGAATTATTATTATAATTTTGCATTAATTTCATAAATTCTTACATATTATAATGAACTGTTTGTTTTGTTTTGAATTAATTGATATTATATTATATAAAATTAAATATGAATATGTTTATCAATTATAAAGTACTAAAAGTCTAAAAATCAAGATTAAATGAATAAGAAAAGGAATATTATGTAATATTCAGTGCAGAATCTCAGCACTAAATATAATGAAAGTTATTGGAGATGCTCTAAAGACTGAAATGAGATTCAAATTAAAAAATGAAGCGCCAATAAACGAATTACACTGCTAAATAGTAGTGCTACAAGTGCATTGTCACATTGAAAGGCAAAGTCAACTATCTCCACACTGATATATTTGAGTTATACATTGCCAGTGAATATTAAAAGGAAAGAATATAGGGCACAGAGTTACTAACTATTGTCAGAAAAGAGGAAGAGGGGTTTATGTAAATAGTACCTCTGGATGTCCTCCTGGAAAAACAAAGTGTCCGGGAAATTCGCCGACATTGGTACTTCTTTGCAGCACAACAACTTCTCCATCAGATGTCTCTACGATTGCGCCATTGCCAAGAGGATTAGATGTGTGTTGACACCTTCGCCGATCATCTAACAAATAAACAGCAAATAATAATTTTGGCTATTTGCGTATCAAATAAGGTCTTAGACTACATAATTAAGCAAGTTTACCTTCAGATGGAAAAAGAAAACTTTCCCACAAAGGATTCAAGTTTGTTCCCACAAATGTCCTGGTCAAGAGTTGCCAAAATCAAAAGAACCATCAAAACCTAATTCAAACTATAAATGGTGGTGGTGGTTGGTTACGGCAAGATCACACACCATAAGGCCTAAGAGGGCTTCAAGGGAGAGCTAATGAGTGATTCAGGTTTGCAAGATATAAATTCCCATAGAATATATTCTTCTCCTTAGATTCTCTTAGGCCATCCTCATAGAATTATACTGGCTTTCAATGTCTTAAAACACACCGCCGATACAAATGTGGTGTAAAGTTAAACAAAACTAATAATGAAATTTGTAAATGCCTTTGTTTTTAGTTTCATGTAACGAATATATCACTTTAAGATATTTATACAATACGCTTTTTATGTATTGTTTGGTAGCTAGATTTTGTAATTTAAAAAAATCCGAATAACTATAAAAATTTGTACATTAATAAATGTGAATTCCATATGTTTCTTATTATTTAATTAATGTTGAGAGTTATGAAATAATATAGAGAGAAACTATTCCCTCCATTTCATCCTATTTGGATCAAACAATAAATAAGGGCTCAGATGTCTTTCTCATTTGTTTTGTATGGAGTAAATGCTATTGATTCGGATCAAATTGATCCGTATAACACTACTCTTAAATAAATAAATAAAATTTAAAATACTCCTATCACAGAGCAAGCAGCCCCATTTTGAAAGGAACCAGCCAACTAGTTGAGCATCAGAATTACAAGATTTTTAATTATCTTCTCGTAATCTTTGTTTGCTGATTGATCGAAACATAGGAAATAAATAAAAGAGGATTGCAAAAAGAAGATAAAACTCAATTAAAGGGGAAGTTTCATCTGTCCACCAACACTTCTAGAAATCACTTGTATAAAGGAAAGAAAGAGTTTCCTTTTATGTATACCAGCATTTTCTTGTTCTTTTTTCAAATACTTAGGTTGTAAGCTAGACTTTTCCATATCTCACTAGATATGTTCGGCAGCCACACAATTAAGAGTCTTATGTCAATCATATATTATTTTCTATGTGATAAGAGTATTTTAAATTTATATGTTTATTTATTTAATGGGTAGTGCTATAAGGATCAATTTGATCCGGATCAATAACATTTACTCCTTATTAAACAAATGAAAAAGACCAATTAATCCTTATCCAAATACGATAAAATGGAGGGAAATAGTTTCCCTCTATATTATTTCACAACTAACTCCCAACATTAACCAAATAATAGTAAACATAGGAAATTGACTTTATGTAGCAATTTTTTTTAGTTATTCTAATTTATTTTTTTATTACAAAATTCAACTACCAACAATACATAAAAAGCATATAATATTCTATAAATATGTTAATGTATCATATCGTGTTACACAAACTAAAAGCAAAGGCATATTACAGATTTATTAGTTTCGTTGAGCTTTATACCACATTTGTATCGGCGGTATTTTAACTATTCTACGGGAATATTATCTTGCAAATATGGATGCAAATCTAAATTCATTCACTAGCTCCCCTTTTCCAATTAAAAAAAAAAAATCTCGTTAACACATATTGGTGGGAGGAAGAGAACCTGTAATCTGTCAATCCAAGGTGAAGGCAAACATTAGTTCTCTGAAAGGAATCAGCCCAGCCACTAAGGGTGTGTCCACTGTACTGTCAAGTTATATCAGCAAAATAAATACTGAATACATTACTCATCAACTGAACCAAATAAATAGTGTCAATTTAAGTATCTTATTTTACTGGTGAATTTGTTCAACTCTCCTGAAACCATGTTTTTCACCCTTGTCATCAGAGAACTAAAAGAACTATACAAACTTATCTAATGTACTCTTATAATACACCTGCTACAAACCCACATTGAAATAATAATAATAATAATAATAATAATAATAATAATAATAATAATAATAATAATAATAATAATAATAATAATAATAACAGGCTTCAGCAAACAATATAGACATATAGTTGAAATTGGAGCATAAAAAAGTGTTTCCCAAGTTCAATAAGGTGATTAAGAGGTAGTAATTTGTTCAATTAATTAGTCAAAAAAAAAAAAGTTTTACCAAAGAAAATAAATAAAATAATCACACACTTAAAAAGTGAGATCTTGAGAAAAGCATCCACATACCCTGAACTTTAGTCCATTGAATAAAGATGGGTTTTGTTGAACTCTCCTGTCCCATATCTGACCATTTTAATTCCAATTTTAGCATCCACGCACAATGACAAAATGAACATAAATTTCAAAAAATTGATCAACAAAACTAAATCCAGGAAAATGGGAAATACAACCTCTGTGATTGAATTTTCCAATCTGCTATCCGGATGGGGAATCCTATCGTAGGTCCGATCAAACACCACAGACACCTGATATTTAACCCCAAAAAAAGGAAAAAAAGAAAGTGAGAAAGAGAAGAAGAACAACCAAAACGAAAAGCTGAATATGCATAAAGTTGGATAATTGATAAAGCATTTATTGTTCGGAACTACCTCGGAAGGAGAAAGACCTGAAGGAAAAGAGAGAACAAGTTTGAAAGCGGGAAGATCGTGGCGGCCGCCGATTTCATGAAGGCGCCCCTCCGTCGTCTCCATTGCCGCAAAAGACGCAATAGTCCGCCAAATGCTCGATGAAATGACTAGAGAATCTGCATTGATTTCTTGACGATGGTTTGTTTTAAAATTTAAAAATATACTCAAACAATAATATTTTACAATTAATAATTAAATATTACTAAATATAATATAATAATAAATTATCATTCACTTTTCATAATTTGACATCAATGCAATACAATAATACATTATCACCTGCAAGAGGGGATTCAAATATAATTTGACATCTACATTAAAATAGTAAAGGATTTTGATATATATAACAAACAATAATTCTTATTATTCACAAAATTTTGAATACCTAAAATTTTGAATATTAGAATTCAAAATTCCTAAAGAATGCTAGTCCAAATGAATATTAGAATTCAAAAATCCTAAAGAATGTTAGTCCAAACAGGCCCTTAGGTATTAACTCACACTAGTTTTTTACACTCGTGCGATACACGGGTAAAAAGATAAAATATAAAAATACACATTATATAATTATAGTTATTATAAGTATTACAATGTAAATATATAAAGGGAGATTGAGAAAAATAACGAACAAATGCACGCTACATAAATTATATGCCGAATTCACGCTATAATAAATGTTAAGATTATATGTTATTGAATACTTTTTTGTATACAACATTATTAGTCATGTTCGGTCCCTACTCGTTGTCACTGTATACTAATATCTTCAAACATTTTCGATAGGTGACACGCGAAATAGCAACATATACTGACCATGACTACGGGGATTCTTCAGACAAAGGTCGTTCGAAAGTGATTGACCTTTACTTTTGTTTCGTCATCGCATATGATATCATGAGCGGAAATTACCTTCGCAGAAATTTGAAAGGTATCCTAACGCCAGAAGGCATTAGACTCATTCGAGGAAGCAACACTTTTTCACCGCCTTTTGCACCGGTTAGAATTTTACATTCAAGTACGTGCATGGAAATCTCGTAACAATCAATTTCGTCCCATTACATAATCTTATGTAGTGGTCTAAGTTACTCAATAACATAACACGAGTCTCCGCCTTCAAGTGCAATTCGTGATTGAGCACCCTAAAACACTTTGGGCAGCACTCTTGTCAGGCCGGACTAATGGATCATCTGTTAGGCCAAAATTTCATACCAATAGATCATAGTACAAAAGTCAATACATTATAATGAAAAACTAATACATTATAGTATCAATACATCATAGTTCGGGTCAGAGATTTATGAAAAATCAATACTTTCGAGTACAAAAACCAATATATCATAGTATAAAAACAAATACATTATAGTATCGGGTCAGATGGCCTAACGGGTCATGACCCGTTAATTGGCCTAACATAAGTGTTTGTCAAATACTTTATACAATTCAAGATTTTAGGAGTGTGCGGATCACTGAAGAAGTCATTCTCAACGCCAGATTTGCAGGTGCTATCCGAACTTAGGTAGGTGTACCCCTCACATGAATTCAAACCGTTCATGTACTCGTTAACTGAATCCACGAAATCTAGAATCAGGCCAATATGGACCTATCCTTCAAGAACATCGAGTTACCAATAGAGTTTTTAAATATCAAATATGTGTCCTGGACAATAACTGCAATGAGATCGCCTGAAAATCGAAAGAGGATATCTTCTGTAATTTCTATGACAGCACAACCATCATTCGGAATTTATATCTTTCAATCTCCAATGCTGGTAATCCATTTCGAGAAATCTCATAATTTAACATGCTCTTCTATGTTACCGAGACTCTGAAGTCTCATGTTCTAAGTGAGCATCAACATGACACAGTGCCTCCACATGCTAGAGGCACTCATAGTCGCATTCACTGTGTCCTGTCGACTGCCTTTGGAACAACAGGCAATATCTGGCGAAAGTTTCCCCCAAACACAACGATTTTGCCACCAAACGGTCTGTGTCTATTGGCCCGATCGATGTCCTCCATTATATCCTGCGAGTTATTCTCAACAGTTTCGAAGTAATATTTATGCATCATTGAAGCCTCGTACAAAATTATGAGTTTAAAACGAATCACCAATTTTGCAAGTAGTTTGACTTTCCTAATATTACAATCTAACTCTTCGCGTGGATTAAAAAGGATACCAAATCGAGAGTGCACGGTCCTTCCACCAAAAAAAGGAGAGACACTATGTCGCTCGATGTCACATTTAGCACGATATGACCTCAACCTAGCAAATAGAGTTCTCCACAGATACATTTTTCCCGTACCTCCATAACCATAAACAAAGAATATATCACTGCCATCGGACTCGACCCCACCATTATCACACACTTTTTTGATAACTAGTCATTTTCAAAAGAAGTTTGACATGCTCCAATAACAACGCCCTACGATCATAGTTCAACTCATCCTGGATCAGTTTACTCTGACCGACACCACTACCATCAGTCTGCGAAAATAGCATGAAATCATAATCGCGCAGGCTCTTACCTTGATGTCTCTGTAATTCTCCAATCTCTACGAAAGTTAACTCCTTTATCTAAGACTCTCTTAATATCAGTCATGCCATACAATTAGATACATTTCGATTATAGTACACACAAACACAATGAGATAACTAATATAATAGATGCAATAGAATGGAATCACGATTGAATATGAAATACCATGGCTATTTACCAAGATTTCTAAAGATTAGACGTTGCTTATGAAGCATATCCTCCGACATAAACTGCAAACTCTTATCACATACATCATCGGGCCTAACAAGAGTATCAGCCGACAGTGCCATAAATAGGCATATAAGAGAATGAGTGGATGCCCAATCACTTGCTTCAGCGATGCCATTGATATACTCCCTATCGTCTTCCAATAAACCCTATGCATAACATGCTTCACGGTACGATACATGATGAACATGATTAACTTATAATAGGTCGCGTCAAAAATAAAATACTTGATGCATTGAGAAGATCATACATTGAATCATTCATTTAATTGATACCTCAGAATACCTATCCCAATTATTCATGCTCTATACTCCGAATTTTGTGTTGTACTTGACAATCTTTTACAATAATTTTAATTAGATTATATTATGTTCGTCGATCGTTTATCGACAAAACAAAACCATTCTATTCTTACGAGTTTTATAGTAAAATTAAATTATCATGTCATATAACTTGTTAATTCAATATAATTGATCCTCAAGTAATACGACCTTACTCGCCAGTATCCTACATTTACTCCGTAAACCTGTAGTTAGATATCAAATAAATTAATGAACATACATATGTAAATAGAACAAATAATATAGTTTATAAAATAAAAAAAACTCAAAATTTGAAGTGAACGATTTGTATGTCATACTTTTAAATATTTATTTTTTAGAATTAATAAATAGTATTCTCTTTACAAATTTCATGTAACACACGGTTCTAAACTATATATTTGAAGTGAACCATTTGTGTGTGGGTTTTTCTTTGTCTTTTTTAAGTATTTACTAGTATTTTACCCGTGCGTTGCACGACCATTGTTTTAAATATTTTATCACAAGGAAAATTGAATCAATTTAATAAGAATTATTAATTAAGTGATTATATATGTGAAATTAGGTAATCTAAATTGAAATGATTTCATTATTTTTCATATATCGAATATTATGAAATAATAAATAATTTGACTCATACAAAGACTATTATTAAAAAGAATGTTATTTGAACTTCCAATTTACAGAATACAAGCGTGTTACCATTCTGTCTGGAGTTGTACTAATTTGGGTGATTTTTTTTCATTAATTTCTAGTTTTCATAATATAAAGCCTCTTGTAGCCATCGAGCTACAAATAAAAAACTTAGGTAATAATCAACCTATTATAGTTTAAATAAAATTTTCAAATATTATAGAAAGGTATCAAAATTTTATTTAATAGTATCACAATTTTAGATAGTATTACATTACATATTATAATTTATGTAAAAATATCAAAATCATATTTAAAGTGTCATAAACTTAGCCAAAATTATCTCAAAATTTGGGTAATAATATTACATATTATATTTTATATAAAAGTATCACAAAGTGCAATAAAAGTATCACAACATGAGTTAAAAGTATCACAATTTTTAGGTGCATATACAGTATATTATAGGTCCGTATTGAGTATTACAAAATGCAGTAGAAGTATTAGAAAACATGTGATACATTTACTATATTTTGTGATGCGTGGTCAAACGCTTGTGATACTTTTATTATTTCTCATGTTGGCTTGTTGGCTTTCCTGTTGTTATGTCTGTTATTTCCATATAAATATATTACTTTTATATTTAGATTTCATATATCCTGTGTATTATACGGGTGTTAAGATATTGTGATATATATATACATATATATAAAATAGGTATAGGATCATGTGAGAATGGATCCTTGTATGAGAAATGAGAATAAATTTTCACCACAAGATCAAGTGAGATCGGCGGCTCCAATCTTCACAAACTATTAAACTTGAGTGGTGGCATTTTAGTAATTATCATTCTTTGCTTATTTTCACCTTTTTGTTGCCCAAATAAGTCAGATCTCTCTCTCTCTTCATCGTTGCCAAACTCACCCCTTTTTTCTATTCATCTCCCAAAAATCTCCTTTAATTAAGATGAAATCAATTTGTATTTATTGAAATCTTGTTCAATATACGGAACAACAAATATTTTTCCATTTCAGATCTACTCTTGGGTCAAAGTCCGGCAAGAACTCAACCAGAAAACAATGACAGTATGCATTTTTATGTGTATTTATTTTTTTGTTCCCTTTCTTTTGGCAAATAGTTTTCGAATTAAGATATATATATATAATTTGAATTTGTTTATTTTTTTAAGGTTTAAAATTTTCATATTGATTTGACATTATGATTTTTCAATTTTTTCATTTATATGAAAAATAGAGTTCGAACCGCGATATATACACAAATTTGAATTATTTCATCTTTATGGTTGGTTTCACAGCGATGGTGCTACTGCTATTATTTTTTTGTTGTTATGATGCATCAGGAATGGTTGTACTGGTTGGTTTCACAGCGATGGTGCTACTGCTATTATTTTTTTGTTGTTATGATGCATCAGGAATGGTTGTACTTCTTCTTCTTCTTCTTCTTCTTCTTCTTCTTCTTCTTCTTCTTCTTCTTCTTCTTCTTCTTCTTCTTCTTCTTCTTCTATAAGGGTATATAATTCAGAAACTAGGATTTTTTTTTTAATTCTTTGATATGGATGTGCTTAAATATGTAGTACGTTTAGATTATATATATATTTTTTGTCTATTTTATGATTAATGTGTAGTATACTATTGTGCACTTTCCATTAGAATGACATGTCTCTGAAAAGATACGATTTTATATAAATTCCCTTTTTTTTTGTAGTCCAATTTTAAGGGTTGGCCTAATACTTTGTATATATTTTGTGTGCATGCAGCAAAATATTAAATTACAAAATAATACTTATTAATGTGCAAAATAATAAATGTCAATGTGCAAGCATCACAGTTTGTATACATGTATTTCTTGTCATTATTGTGTTGTTGTATTCATAAGTAAATTATTTTTGTGGTTCTAAGTGATAGAGTGTGTGACATGCATTAATCTAATTTAGTTTTTGTAAAAAAAAAAAATATAAGGAGAGGGTTGTGCAAATGAATGTATAGTAATGTGCAAAATAAGATGTACCAATGTGCAGAATATATATACTTGCTTGCATTCAATGTGTTTAGTAGTTTTACGGTGTGTATGCTAGCATCAAATAAATGTATAATAATGTTTAAAATCTAGTATATTATTGTGCAAAGTATTCCTTATTAATGTGCATCATATACAGTTTTTGTGCATGCAGATTCTCCTTGTCGTTTTTGCCCATATAATTTATTTTTATTTTTGCAGAAAGATGCATTTTCAAAGTTTATAAAATTACACTATATGATAAACTATGCCAATGTGGTTGCAAAAATTGAACTACAATTCTTGGAGATAACATGCACAACAGGGGTAGAAAATGTGGATTGGGGGTGTTTTCACCATGAGGCACTTGGAGTCATATATAGGTGATGATTGAAGGCCAATTGGACAAACGAGCTGAAAAATGTAAACGTAGAAATCGCGAAGGAGTACCTCTCAATTTACAAGGCAGGAAAACATGAATGGAAGGCTTATTTGAAGAAAGAATTTGCACACGGCAGATTATTCCCTTGAGTTAGGTTTTTAATTTGTAAATATTTGTCAATTCTAATGTTCTAGTTTGAATTCATGTAAAAATTGGTATTGTAATTTGACTTAATTTGGAGTTGTTGGGTTTTGTAATAATTTTATTTTCAAAATATCACTACTTCAATGTTGTTATATAATGTTGTGTTGGAATTGATAATTGGATAGTATGTTGTCCCCTTAGTTGCAAAAATTTACTGGTGAATGATTTTTGGTAGCATGGATAAGTTTTGTACCTGATTTTATGCATTCTGATCTGATGAAAAAGTTGTGTTTGCATCTTTAATTTTTGAATAATGTTCCTGGCATAACTTTAATTTTTGAATTATGTTTTCGCATCTTTAGTTTTTGGTTGTACATATCTTACTTCATAACTGTGCATAACTTAATGTATGATTGTGCATATGCCATTGATAGATATTTAGCTTTTTGATTTTTTATTTTCAAAAGTTGCACTTAGTTGTGCAAAGTTATTGTATTATCGTGCATATCTTACTGCATGATTGTGCATAACTTAATGCATTATTGTGCATGTGATATTTCACAGCAGTAATCTCATGCCAGCTGCCACAGCTGGGAGTCGATGACCACAAGGACCAGATAAGATGATCGACAACAAGTATAAAAACGTTGATTTATAAAATTCATATGATAAAACTCATTTGCTTTTTCAAACAATACTCTCTCAATTTTGAAAATGTTTAATAAATTAAGAAAAATAAAAATAAAACTAAGAGTAGGTCTTGAAAAATTGGTTCTTTTTTTTCGTTCACCAATAAATTATAATGTTTAAATGAGTGATCATTACAATCATAACTGATACCAAGTAAAATCTAGAGGTAAAAATACATAAAAATCAGAAAATAATTTTACAACTTAGGATAAAACAAATGTCTTTTTTAATTATTCAAAGACTCATACGTAAGAATCAAAATTTTCAGTAGCTATCAATGCAGCTGCAAATGTGACACATTCTTATGATTTGTCAATTCCAGTGAAAGCTGCAAACACCATATTGTACCTGTATCACAAGAAATTATATCAATTTTAAATCATATTCGGTGATATATTATTCATAATTTATTTCACTATTATGCACAATTTAATGCACTATTATGCACAGATTGAAACATAACAGAACAAAAATCAAATTACACATACATCAACTGGAATGACATTAAACGACAAAACGCATAGAACTGTTCAATCATATTGGACATATTATGCACAATCCAATACATTATTGTGTACACATTGAAACATAAATGTACACAAGCCATAACACCATCATCAGGCACAACTTCTATATTACGACATACATCAAAACAAGTAGCTCAAGTGTAAGACTTATAAAACTGAATATAAGAGACATATTGTGCACTAGTTAATGTATTATTGTGCAAATATTAAAACTTAAATGTGTAAAAAATCGAATATGTACCAAAGGAGTATTTTTTTTAATCGAAAGATATCAATTTGTATTAGCCTTGAAAAAATAATTATACATGTGGGCTGATAAGCCCAGGACACCCACTTACATAAAAAAGTACCCTTTCCAAGCAGGTGCAAAGGAGGCAACCCAAAAACACGGATGCCTAAACACATCACGACTAAACCACTCAGAGAATATCTCCTAAACATGACAAAAAGAAAAATAAAACCAAACAAAATAAAATACAAGCCCAAAAAGGTATTGACGCCTTTACCCATCGTTTACAAAAAACAACACATCAAAAATAGCCTCAACATCAGTATTCATTATCAATAGGGCCAGGCCATAACATCTTTTTGCAAACCCATTTTTCACTGATTCTAAGAATATGAAACATATTGTGCAACTTTAAATGCATTAATGTTCAAACCATATGGGAATGTTAAACTATATGGGACATACTATGCATACTTTAATTCATTGACGTGCACATATTAAACAAAATAGAAGAGCAGTAATTCAATTTTTTTTTTGAAAATTAGATGAACTACTATAAATCTGAAATTGAAAATCAAAAAACCAGAAATAAAAAACTGGCCTCAAAAATCGAAAATCCAATAATCAGATGAACTACTATAAATCCAAAATCAATTGAAAAGAAATATTACCTGATTCATTCTCAATCGTAGCCTTTAGGGTGCAACCAAATCAAAACTCATACAAACCAGGAAAAATCTAGTAGGGCCCTCAAAAATCGAAACTCATAGAAACCAAAAGAAATAAAAGGAGCAAGGGCCTTAAATTGTCAAAAGTCATAGAAATCTGACAAAATTCAACAAGAATCGTCGTCTAAAATCAGGATGTTAATTTCAATTTCAAATACCCATAAATGAGGGTTCATCGTTCCGTTGAAAGAAGGATCTTGTTCGATCTTTTTTTTTTTTTTGAGAATTACTTTGATTCTGAATGGAAAAAGGAAAAGAAATGAATAACGATGCTAATGTAAGATACGTTTTTGCTTAAATTTTTTAATAGATTTTATTAAATTAGATCCATTAGATTACATTACTTAGTTATAATGGCTAAGATTCATTCACATTTCTCACACACGCACCCATTCTCACCGGAACTCAACTCTCTCTCTCTCTCTCTCTCTCTCTCTCTCTCTCTCTCTCTATATATATATATATATATATATATATATATATATATATATATATATATAGTGAGAGAGAGAGACTTACATGAGTAGTTCTCGCATGGTCATAACATTTTATTTTGAATATAATTTTAATTTATTAGTTAATTTAAATTACAATACAAGAGTACTAATTTTCTCTTACTAACCAATATTTTTCTTTCTTTCAAATTTTAATTCAACCACAATTCATAATACAACATGTTAATTTCATATTACCAACTGTCACCACCATCAACCGTCGCAACCGCTGGTTGCTAGTTGAATTTCGTAATATCGTGAAATTTCATATTATATCATCGAATTTCATACTACAGCCATTGTGGAATCTCATAACAATCAGTCGAATTTCATACTAATGTGTGTAATTTCTTACCTAACGCCGAAATTTTGTACTAAATATAACCAAATATCCTTTTTCAACTAAAGAGTCGTATTAAATACTATTTTTTTCTTTAATTTCATTTTTTTACATTAATATGGAAACTACTGTAACTATAATTCCACAATAATATCATACACCAACCCCCAACTGACAAAGAATCGTGAAAACTAAGTCAAAGTCAATTCTCTAATGAATTTGAGACTTCATATTGACTCCAAATCTTATATTGGAAGTATATGTACTTGAGAATCCTCAATAAACTTTTGGATGTGCTCTAAATGGATATTTTGGGAAATTTATGAAACACTACTTCCTAGCCCAAGAATTTAGTGAAAAGAAATTTGTTTGCTTGTTAAAAACGGTCAATGACTTTGATATGTTGCGACTAAAAACATGTCTTACCATATGTGAAAAAGAATGTCACTTCAAATGACAATAAGTAATTGAGAGATACGATCTCACTCTATTCTTTTTCCACTTGAGCAAACATACTGATGCACTTGTATAATTTTAATTATGATAATAATTCATTGAGAGACGTTATATTATTTCCATAATACCAATGTTATACCTCTGGATAAGGAAATCTCTTGAGGCTAACTAGGATCGATGTGAATAGTAGAAATAACCTAAAAGTAAAGGGGAAGAGACATGTTGATCCATACTATGTGGGAACAATGAACCAAAAGGTAAGATATGTAAGAGTTTGTGATAATTATTGGCCGTGGTAGAAGTCATGGAGGTTCTCCTTTAATCAATGGATATCATCAATTTTGATTGATGAAATTTGTTTGTTTCTTACTTTACAAAGAACTTGTGATGGTGTAATCAATCATTCATATTAGACATTGTATTTGATCTTAAAGTTTATTTTGAGTTAGATTTATGTGATGTGGCCTGATTTATATTAATTATTATTTTTGCCTTATTGGTAAAATTTGCATCTCATTCTAAAGCATTGAATATAATTGAGTTTATTTACCACAAACATACAAGGTTCAGGAGTAAACTATTAATGTAACATATCCAGCAAATAATGTAAAATATTAGAATGAAAAGTATTTCGTCCAAATATTTCTGAAGAATGTGAGAATTTGTCGAGGAGTAGATAATTATTCACTGAACTTATATTTATATGTGACAAAGTCTTGATTACTAGTGGCACATTGATTAAAGTCATAAAAGCTCTGTATGGACCAAGAGCGAAATGAACCTTGTTAAGTTTGATGATATTCATGTTGATGATTAACATTAAGAAATACATTATGAGAATTGAACTATACCTTTAATTTATGTGGAAGAAAGCACATTTTAGAGTTAATCTAGTAATTTTACTTTACTACTTTTTGATTATTGAATCGTAAGATATGACCAACAAAGAACTTTTGGATACTGACTCATTCAAGTTTTGAAACGACTGACATGTATTCTGTACTCGTTGTGATATGATGGTCCATATTATAATAAATCAACATGGTGATTAGCACTTATTTGTCTTGGTTTTTAGTAGCATCTTAGTTTATTCTTCTTATTGTTTTTGGTATAAGTTGGAAAGTTTAAGCTCAATTTCGTATATTTGTACTTCCAGGTTATTTTACAGCCTTTTGATCTAGATTGATGTAATTAGGTGATATTTTGATATTTTTCACCTTATAGCTAAGTAGTCGGAAGAGTTCAGCACGCAAAGGATGAAGTAGATGATCGAGAGACAAAGATCGAGCTTTCCGGTGAAAGAGTAGCAAGAATTTGATGCTGCCGATTATCTATAACGGTTATTCCTTCTGGAACCGTTATAGTAGCGCTGCCGATGCTGCCTGCCGAGCATGCCCGCCCTGCCGACATTGGCTGCCGAGAGCTGCCTGAGTCGACCGATGCTTTCCGGCACCTATCGACGCACATGGCCGACGTAACTCTCTGTGAGCGTCGACCCATGGAGCGTCGGCCGATGCGAACCAGCCAGACCATCGACGCTGCCGAGCGCTGCGCGCCACCCATGCCGAGCCATGACTAGCGTCGACTGCCCGCTTAGACCGATGCACCCGTCGACGCCAACGTGCTGAAAATGCATTTTTAGGGTTTCTTGTGCGCCAAATCATGAAACAACTATATAAACCCTTCATATTTCAGATTAAAGAGACACCCACGACTCAAAACACTTACCTAGGGTTGTCAAACCTATTTTCAACACCCTACAACATATTTTTTAAAGATCTACAACGAAGATTCAAGATCCCGAGCTCCAAGACGAAGATTTTCGCTCAAGATCCGATTTTTCGACCAAGATCAACCATCCATAGTCCGAATTTGCAGAGATATTCTCAGCACCTTGTAGTTATTAATAAGTTTTCTAAACCTTAGTAACTTTTAAATTAATTCTTAGATAATTTATGTTCTTAGGTATTTATCGCTTTGTTTGGATTTTTGAATCGTTTGAACCATTGAATCGCTGAGTTTGGAACCTTAGATTTCATTTTTAATATAAATTTAGTTGCTGTGTTTTTAATTTAGTTCATGCCTGGTGAAGATATTGTTCATGCTTTGATATTTATTGCCTATGTTTAATTAATTAATTGTTAATTTGGTTCATGATATGCAATTGCTTGAGAATTTTAGAATTACTTTGTTCTTGAGAATTCATATGCTTGATTATTCAATCCATGCTAGTTAATTAATTTAGAATTAAGATTAAATTGCTTTTCAAAAACTCTAGATTAATAATTCTAGTTAATTTAAATTAAGACTTAGTTACTTAATTAGGTTAAAATAATTAGTTTAAGATAATTAGTTTTTGCTTTTCAATTAAGTAGTTAATAAATTAAAAAAATCAAAATTATACAAGTTCGCGTGTTAAAATTGTGCTTAAACAAACATTGAAAACTCTGAATATCAGTCTTTGAGAGACCGACATGAGTCAACTTACCCATCTACAAGTGAACCCGTTCTGTTTCGGGCAAGCTTTAAACGTTTTGACAAAATTGTTTGTAAAAATAGGTGCGTTAAGCTTGAATCAAAATCTTGGCGCCGTTGCCGGGGACTGAAATAGGTTTTGATAATGTTTTTTCGTGTTATTTACTTTTTCGTCTATTTGTATAAAAGTTCTTTGTTTTTCACTCGATGCGTTGATGTTGTTTGTTGTTGATGGTAGGATGTCGAACTCTTAGAAACGAACTTGCTCCATATATAGACAACATCGAACGAGTTGGGAGACCGAGAAGACTCTTTCATTCCCCTGACGCAATTAATCGTGATACAAATTCAGCCAACATGTCAAACACTACCCCTATTGGAGGCCGAGGACCAGGAGGAAGAGGAGGAGGATGAACGAATGGTGGCTGAGGGAAAGGAAGTGACAATAATACCCCTCTACGCTACCAACCATATGGGATGCCACCTACCGATGATCTAAACTTTTGAAACCCACAAGATGACAATCGTCAAGAAGATCCACCGATTCTTGATCCTAATCAAGCGCATAACGACGGAAACAATCAAAGGATCAATAACGAAGAGAATCAAGAAGGAAACCAGTTCCTCAACAATACAAACAACGTGGGGACCCAAGGCCAAGATAATCGTCAAGCAGTGATACCAGGGAACCCAATCAACCATCCACAACACTTTAGGAATCAAGCCAAAGCTCTAGCATACCTTGCACGAGTGAATGAGGAGTTTTTGCGCAATCGAGTTGGTAATGACGAGCCCCCGTCCCTGAATAACCAACAAAATAATGACGATCGAAATCGAGGACGAGCACCGAACTGTTTCCAAAATAGAAGAGGTGGACAATATAATTTGCAAAACGATGATATGATGGAAGATGGATATGAGGATGGATACGAGAATGATGAATTCAACGAAGATGATGAGTACTATGAGAATAGGGAGGACTTCGGAGGCCGTGCAAACTTTGGAGGGAGACGAGTCCTTCAATATCAAAATGTGCGTAAACAAGGCGACCTCGCGTGCCCAATGATTAACGTGGATTTGTCCTTATTTTATTAGTATTTTAGTTCGTTTTTCTATTTGTTTTTGGTATAAGTTGGATGATTTAAGCGTAATTCCGTATTTTTATAGTTCCAGCTTATTTTACCGTATTTTGATCGTAATTGATGCAAATAGGTGATATTACGTTATTTTTCACCTTACAGCTAAGTAACCGGAAGAGTTCAGCGCGTAATAGATGAAGTTCGATGTTCAAGAATAGGAGGGTGAGATTTCCGGTGAACGAGTAGCAAAAAGATCAAGAAACTAAGACAGGAAATCGGATCTTTTGAAGTTTCGACGCGAGGCCTGATCCGCGACGATCGACGCACATCCGACGCAACCTTCTGAAGCGTCGATCCTAGATGCGTCAGTCGACGCAGGGCCCACATGACTTTCTGAAGTGTCGATTCAAGACCGCGTCAGTCGAAGCACCTGCCCAGTCGACGCGAGCACCCAGGCAGCGTCGACGCCGAGAGCCAGCACGCGTCGGTCGACGCACCGTCGACGTGGTTGCCCAGAATTGCATTTTTAGGGTTTCTTATGCGCCAAGACTTGTTATATCTATAAATACCCTTCATATTTCTTGTGCATTTTTAGGATTTCCCACACATTTATAGTCAACTAACAACATACACTCTCACCTTAACATTTAAGAAGATATAAGAGCTAAAATCGAGCTCGGCTAACAAGAAACGAGGCATAGGCTCAAGGGGGCCCATTTGGAATTTTTAAGTAGCTTATATATTTGGATATGGCCGGAATAAGGGTGATATATGTGCCTCGAGGTCATTTCCAAATTCAATCATGTACGAGCAAAATCAAGCCACCTCAATGCGATTTCCATAAAAATGCAAGCAAAACCGATAATTCACACAAGGCTACTCACTAGTTTGCACCGGGTTTTGGAAAACAAAATCGAAAGAGCTTTTAGAATGTTGCAATTTTTTCACGAGTAAATGTTTAATATATATATATATATATATATATATGCGGGGTTCGGACGAAGCACAAAAAATTCAACTCCTTACACAAGAGGGCATAAACATGTAAAAACCCGACAAGTAAACTATTCGAACTTCCAAGCATGTGGAGATTGCTCAACAATGTAATAAACACACATAAGACACAAAAACGACTCTACCATATAAATGCGCAATTAGTAAGCGTCACTTCGTCAAGAATGTGTCACTTCGCCAAGTCTCAAGTTAAGAAAGATAAATCATACTTTGTAAAACCCGGACCCTAACCACCTACCCACCCCACACTTCAACCATGCAATGCCCCTATTACATTTTAATTAAAATCAAGTAAAAAGAGGGTGAAATAGAAGCTTCCTTAATCGAGCGAGTTTAGGTCGAGCTCGGTGAGGTTCACTTAAGCATCCAAGAAATTCAAGCAAAAATCGAGCATGGCTTATTTCTCCCGACTCCATGAATGCTACCAACTTATCAAATCGACAAAGGTTGGAGTCGGACAACAAAATACTATAAAAGAAAATCACACAAAAATAAAAAATACAAGAAAATATGCACATGACTCAAAACAAAACAAAACCAAGGGTTATTACGAACCAAAAGACAACACAAAATTTTTTCTAATTTTTTTAATTTTTCGAATGTTTTTGGATTTTTATATAATAAGAAAGTAAGAAAGAAAGAAATGTAAAAACTAAAGAAATCAACGAAGAGATCATGTGTTGCCTCCCAAGAAGCGCTTGTTTTACATCATTAGCTTGACGAGCTCCCTTCTTGATTAAGTGGAGGTTGAGTTGGAAGGGTCCGCTATAGCAACAACCTCCTTTTCGGGAGGGTCCAACTTTTGAACCATTCTCGGGGCATCGCGTAATGGAAATGGCCTTTGATGAAAAGAAAACATTCCAAACGAGCGAGTAAAAGTCATCTTGGCTTGATCTTCAGGTGGAGTTGTGGTTTTAAAGTGACCCACTCATCTAAGAAACGATAGGAATAATGGCCGGATAGCTTGTCCAACTTTTGGCCGATAAACAGGAGAGGGAAATGATCTTTCTTAGTGGCCGCATTTAACTTTCTAAATCGATATACCTACTCCATCCCGTTGTAGCCCTTGTGGCCAATAACTCTCCTTTTCGTCCTCGACAATAGATATGCCGCTCTTCTTTGGTACCATGTGAACGGGACTCACCCACTCACTATTGGAAATTTTGAAAACCAAGCCTCCCTTCAACCACTTCAATATCTTGTCCTTCACTATCTCCTTAAGATTTGGATTCAAACGACTTTGGAATTCTCGAGAAGGTTTGGCGTCATCCTCCAAATTGATCTTATGCATGCAAGTTGAAGGGCTAATTCCCTTAATATCTCCGGGACTCCAACCAATATCACCCTTATGCACTTTAAGCACTTCAATCGACCTCTCCTCTTCTTCTCGATTCGAATTGGAAAAGATAATAATCAGTTTGCTCTCCTCTTCCTCCGAATAAGCATACTTGAGGTGAGATGGGGGAGACTTAAACTCAGGTTTGTGGCTCCTCTCGACCTCATTGGTGGTTAATTCGAACAATTCGACGATCCCCTCGAGATAATCTTCAAGCTCTTCAATCCCATCATCAATAATCTCCACCTCCCCCTCTAGAATTTCGTCGTTGTCCTCAACGACATATAAGAAATCTTTCTCACCCAAACCTTTAACAAATTGAAGCACAATATAATTATCGTTATGAATAAGAGTCTCATTCCTTTCACCACAAACTTCAACACAAGATCCTGGGTCAAACTCATCCTCAATGCTCTTTACCTCCATATAAACTTGTTCGACCAAATCTCGTATCACATCCATATGTAAGCAATCCTCAAAAGATAAGCGTGATGGAGAATGCATAGGGGCTTTAGAGGTTGGTGCCTTTTAAGGGTTTAAAGACTTATGTAGGCCATCGGGAAGTTCTTTTGCCAAAGTGGGACCCCCGGGGGTAAAATTGGGAGGAGCAAGCACACTTGAAATAGAAACCACCTCCTCGTCGGATGGTGGGACAACCGTATTATCAACCACCCCACCACTTCCAAGGATCGCGACCGTATGAGTATGCGAAGGTGGGCTTGGAAATTGCCGCATAATGACCAAGAGATTCGAATCGGAAGATGGGGTAGGGGCAATCACCGGAATAGGCGGATGAGACGGGCCCACGTGAGGAGTAACAACCGCATTTGTATAGTCATAACTAAAATCTTGTTGCATGCGGTTGCTAGGATGAGAAAGAGGATCATGAGTCGGAGGTGGAGAAAAAGATGGTCTAGCACAACTGGGTCCCGCTTGATATCCATAACCCCCATACACTTCCTCCAAATGAGGCGTCGACATATTGAATGAGGGATGTCAGGGACAAGACCTGGTATCGTGACCAAACATTCCACACGATGCACACGGGGGTTCCGGGCTTGGGTTAGACAACTTAGTAATTTGAGCCTCCATAACCTTTATTTTCCTTTCCAACTCAAGCTCCCAAGAGGAGGGAGCTTCACTCACCTCATTGGTACTAGAATACATCGCTTGAGAAAATTTTGGCTCTGGAGGAAGGGATAAGCAAGATGGAATCATCGTCTCCACAAAGGGTTTGTTAACATCTCTCATAGTGATGATGGGGGGGGGGGGGAGGAATTTTGGGCGTTGGAGCTCACACCTCCAAACAACTCATACGGATTGGGATTTTGAGCACTAGTGGTGACACCAATCGCAGCATGATTAAAATTGTAAGTATGAGGATTTCCACACGAACTGGGATTCAGATATTGGGCACCCACATTCCCATTCGGACTAACAAAGCCTCTATTAGACATAACCAAAACTACTCATCCCATCCCCAATATGGTCTGCACTATGCCCTCCCATGTTAGGAATGTAATCCCCATTGCCATAAGGATTGGAAATGTAAGCGTTGCCTTGGGTTAAGCTCATGTAATGAGTTGAGTTGAGAAATCATCTTGACCTTGCATAAACTCAATAAAAGCGTCAAGTACAAAATAAAGTTAGAAACACAAAGAAACTACAAGAAAATTGAAAATCTTAACCAATCCGAGTCGCAACGATGCCATTCTGTTTGTAGATTTTTAGTGGTGATGAAAATAAAAGTGGGTTCATGACTTGGTATTATCGGAATTCGATTATTCGTAGGGATCAATGTGTTTTTAATTTTGGAAGTAGCAATGCTGCTGCTGCTGCTGAGGATTTGGCGAGTTTGGCCAAGGACAAGAAGAAGAGAAAGATCAAGTCAAGGAAGTGGATGTTGAAGAAGTTGAAGAAGCTAATGAGGAAGAGAAAGGCTAGGGATGACGGACGTCTCCTTGTCAGTCAAAGAGGACTCGTAGCCGTTAAGACCTTATGTTTATTTGTCACTACAAGAAATTTGATGTTCGATGACGATACGTTTCGTCACTAAAAGTCTATTCTTTCATCACTGAAGAGAAACGGTGACGAAAATTGAGCGTCACAGCGGTTGTCATAGTATTGCTGTCACCATTGGTGAAAGTGACAATTTTTTCAAACGCGTCACTAAATGTTCGATTTTGATGACGTTGATGTAAATTGTCATCATAGATGATACTATTTAGTGACGCATAATTCGTCACATAAGTGATTGAAAAATTGTCATCAGAAGATCGATTTTGTCACCATATGTTAACATTTTCAATCACGAACACTTAATTTGTCATCAAAACATTTGACTTTCCGTGACAAACATAACTACAGTGATAGATCTGTTTTATAGTGACGCAATATTGACCGTCACTGAACATCTATACTTACAATGACAAACCATTGTGTCACCATTTACTATTAAAGGTGATGAAATTATTTGTCACGAAATAATTAGAAATATATGACGAATTTTATTATCATCATAAAAGATATATGTTCGATGATGATTTAAGGGGTACATATGGTGATAAAATCCATTGTCATTAGATGAGTTTATATGGTGACGAGTCAATCATCACAAATGATTTAGTTTAAGTGACAAATACAAAGTATTATGTGATGAAACAAGTTGTCGTGATTTATTAAAGTGATAAATTTGAAATACTTATGTGACGCTTAAAGTTGTAATAATTGAGTGAACACGATTTGATTATTTACTTTCATGACGACATAAAATGTCCTGAATATGTGCATTAATTTGTCATTATTCTTGTAAGGAAAAATATCATAAGATGAAAATGAAAGAAAAGAAACATTTATCATTACAATAGAAATGATAAGAATATTCTAAAATATTTCTTCGATCATTCTGAACATATACCAAGATACTAACAAGTAGCCAAAATATTACTTTGAAATATCCAAAACACATAAATAAGGATCTGGAAGCTTAAACTAAACTTCTCCGACTTACATTCCGAACTTCATCCCACCCTTTAATAACATCGCCTTGGCCGATTTGGAAAGAGAAATGGTGCTCCAGAAACTTTTCGGCGAGATCGCCATTCTTACCAAGTCGGTGCAGTGAA
>BMAC01001223.1:0-34660 GCA_014905375.1 Phtheirospermum japonicum
CTAAAACTTGTACCAAAAATAAGATTACAATGACAAATTCATATTTGACGTCAAAATAAAACTCTTTCATGTCAAAATAATATTGCCGCCATTCTTCTAGAACTGATGACAAATTGTAGCGTTGTCATGAAAAGAAACTTGATGTGACACCAAATATCGTCACCGTTATTAATGTGAACATTAGTGACAAAATTAATTCTGTCACAACTACAAATTTATCGTGACACCCAATTCTCGTCATATATTATTATATGTTTGTCATAAAATGGGTTTTGCGAACAGTTTTTTTTTTTGTCATCCCAAAATTGTGACAAAATACATTTGATCGTCATAAATTATGATTATTCGTGACGAAATCGGTGAACAACTGTGACGACAATAAATGTTGTCATAGAAGGGTGTTATTCTATGACGAATGCAAAAACCGTCACTATTGTTTAACATACCATGACGAAATTTTGTGCGTGGAAAAAAAAATTGTCACTGAACAGCAGATTTCTTGTAGTGTATCATCATATATAACTAGTACGATGATAGATTTGTTGGGATTCTAAAATAAAAAATTAAATCTTAAACTGAAAAATTAAACACTCAAATGAAAAATTAACCCACAAATGGAAAACTAAACCCTAAGAATGAAAACTAAACCTTAAAATAAAAAAATAAAACCTAATACCTCTAAAATTTTGTCATATTTCATCACGTATAACTGACACATATCATTATATATAATTAAATAACTAGTGCTTAACCCGTGCGATGCACAAAGCGAATTGAAATGGATGGTGTAAATTCATTTGATGTTAGTGTAATATTATTGATTTATTAATGTAATATAATAACCTAAAATACTAAAGTCACGACTACAGGTCAACACAAGCAAGTTTAAAACAAAGGGCGTGGATATACGCAACTCGTTTATTTATTAGTTCACCCCACTAGAAATGTTATCACAAAAATGTCAATATTATCCTTAAACACTGCACCCCCAAATACTTCATCTCCTTCGACTCTCCAACACCACTCCAGCCGCCGCCCATCACCGTCGCCACTACCATGGCCGTCGTCTATTGAAGAACATAAACAAAACATGCGCACATAAATACGCCGCCGCCGTGCCATTAAAGAAAGAAAAAGGGAAAAATGTCTTTAAAAAAAGTCGTTCGCACCAAACTTTCGAATACAAAATATATGCTCATAAAATCGATTTGAAAACAGAATATAACTATGAAAAATTGATTCGTACACAAAACACATGTTCAAAAAATTGATCTGAACGTAACCTTTAAGGCTAAAAGGGGTTGTTCGAATTTTTTTCGAACAACGTTGTATTGTTCGATCAAAAAGTTCAAACACATGACATATGCTCGAGTCAATAGTTTACCCCTAAAACAAATTAAAGGTAAATAACTCCACATTTATATATTATGAAATAACCTTTTGCAGACTACATTATACGTCAAATTATAGTTTAACTTGTTATCATCACATGTCAATAGTTTAAAGCTCTCCCATTTAGTTAGTTGCGAAACAATCATATTAGTCACTTTTATTACAAATCATTGAGTCCAACTCCTTGTTTAGTCTTTGTATTCAAAGACTAAGTGGAGATCTTATAATAAATTTAGGCTTTTCTAGTTATCGGTATCTGTTGTACTTGTTTGTCATCATTTACCTCAAAGTTTATCATTATATTATGTTATAACTCAATCACATCAATCTGTTTGAGTACAACTTAAGTACAACTGAATAATCTAGTTGTACTTTAGTCATACTTTGTTGTACGTTTTATTTTAGATAATTTATATCAACATAATTATAAAATTAACAAATAAGCCTTTAACCAATAAAAATAGAATACTTTTATTATAAATTTGAAATAGAATATAAAATCAACTAAATAAATACAAAAAATTGTATTTATATTTAAATATATATTAATTAAATTAAAATTAAAAAATTCACAAAAATCATATATAGTATAAATAATATAAAATAAATCATAAAATACTAATTGAATTAATATATTATGAATTCTAAAAAGTTATTTAATAATAAGAAAAAACAAATAAATTTTATAAAATAATAAAATAAATCATAAAAGAATATGAAATATGCTAAATATATATAAGATATATATTTTATATACAAATATTTATCAAATAATTTTTAAAACAAAGTTACGATGATAGTAATAGTTTAAATAATATAAAATAAATCTTATTTCACAATAATTTTATAGAAAAATTAAAATAATTTAAAACCTGAATAATCATTTATTAAATCAAGAGAAGTAACAAAACACACTTAAAATGCTATACATAATAAAATAATCGAAAAAATAAGAATTTAGTTAAATAAATATAACATATATATTTTAATTCTAAATGGTTCTTAATAATTTCTAAAATGAAATAAAATATAAATATAAATAGTATAATATAAATATAAAATTATTTTGAAATTATATAAAAATATAATAAAATTATCGTTACTTTTTAAATATTTATTTTAAAGATGCTGAAAGAATAAACTGGCGATAGTGATAAAGTAAATCAAATAAATATATAAAKATTAATCTTAAATAGTTTTTTTTTTATCTATTTAAAGTTGATAATAAAACAATAACAAAGATCAAGGAGTTATAAAATATAATAAAATAAATCTTCAAATATTTTAATACAGAAAGTAATATACTAAATAAATGTTGTATTATAAAAAATTATCTCCTAAATCTATAAAATAAAAAAAATATAATATTGTAAAAATATATAAAATACTAAATAAATAAAAAAACAAATACCAAATAAATGAGGCATCGTATTAAAATCTTAATTTTGGGCCTTTGTATACTATTTTATTATAGTTATTTTTTTAAAATCAGCCCGGTAATTGACTCGGGATAGCCACTGAGTAATTTAACCACCAAGTCATCGAGTCAGTTGATGAACCGATAAATAAATTAAAATTTATATATAGATTTAAGTTATACGAAAGTAATTATATAACCAAGAGTAATAAATCATTTCTATGTGGATTTTTAACGTTAAATACTTAAAGCTGTAGTAATTAGTCACAAATTATTGATATACAAATGTCATAAATAATTATTTAGTTAAAATTTTTAAAATAATGTATTTAATTCTTTATATTATGCGATTATATAAACAATTTTTTGTTCTACCTGCATATAATTTTGATTTCAAATTTTAATCAAATAATTGTATAAAATTATTTACCTTTCACTTATGTTTATAATATAAAATTTAATTTTTTTTAGTAAAACGAAAAAAAAAAGTCATTGTCAAGTTTGTGACACGTTCAGGTTCAAAGTTTGGGTCATCCGAGTTTTACTTAAGTCACATATAAAAAATTAAAAGATATGACGCTATTAAATTTGTCCTCATATCACCTGGTCTGGTCAACAAATAAAATTATGGAAGAAAAGACAAGTTCTTGTTACCGATTATAAGTTTTTTTTCTTCGTTGCATCAATTCTTTGGTTGTACTCATACAAACTTTTTGTTTTTAGTTAACAAATTATTAAATAATTTTTTAAATCAAATTATAAATATTTATATTTTTGTTATTCATTTTTTTTTCAATTTTGTTTATATTATATTATATTCTTTTAATTTTTAATTTCTTTTAATTTCATATTTAGTTAATAATTTTCCATAATTTAATGGTACTTTTTAGTAGCTCTGAATTCATATTTAATTTTATAATATTAGCAACTTTCTGGTTTATTTTCTATTTTTTTTATTTATTAAATAAATATTTTTAAATCAATTATAAGTTCTTATATTTTATTTATAATAAAAATAAATTTATTTGATATCATTTGACATATTTATATTTTGATTTACTTTTTCTGGTCTTGCAGATTTATAAGCTAATTATTTAGATTTATCTATAGATTATATATTTTGTATTTATATTTTATTTTTTAGATTTCGTTAATATATATATATACACACACACACACATAATATTTTGTAGTTGATATTTTTATTTTTGTATTTTATTTTATATTTTCATCAATTCTTTTTTTTTTTTTAGATTTATTTAATAATTAAATAGAATCTAATTATGATTTTTTTGAGTTAATTTAACTTATTTTATGAATTTTCTCTTTAATTTTATTTGATTATTGAATTTTCGATTTTTTTATATTTATTAAATAAATATTTATAGTTTAATTATAAGTTCTTATATTTTTATCTATAGGATTTTATTAATATTCTTAATTTTATTTTACAATATTTGAAAATATTTATGTTTTACTTTTGCTTTTTTGGGTTTTTAAAATTCATTAACTAATTATTTAAATATATTTATATATTTGTTTTAAATAATTTATATTATTTTTTTTTCTCAGATTTTATTTATAAGTAGACATAATTCTTCTATATATTTAATATTTTCTTTACATAAATCATAATGTCCAAAAGAATATTTACTTAAATAATTATATAAATAATAAAGATGTATACTACAAGTAGTAAGTAAAATGGGCGGGAAAACTTTAATAAATATTTTTAGAAATGCTAGCCTTTTTATATATATACTAGTGTTTAACCCGTGCGATGCACGCAGCGAATTGAATGGATGATGTAAATTCATTCGATGTAAGTGTAATATTATTAATTTATTATTATAATATAATAATTTAAAATATTCAAGTCACGATTTGGTCAACACGAGTAAATTTAAAATAAAGGGCATGGATATTCACACCTCGTTTTATTTATTAGTTCACCCCACTAAAAATGTTGTCACAAATATGTCAATATTATCCTTAAATCCTACACCCCAAATATTTCATCTCCTTCAACTCTCCACCACCACTCCAACCGTCGCACATCACTGCCGCCACTGCCATGACCACCATCTATTGAAAAATATAAAGAAAACATGTACACAAAAATAAGTTGCCGCCGTCATGTCATTGAAGAAAGAAAAAGAAAAAAATGCCTTGAAAAAAGTCGCTCGAACCAAACTTTCGAACACAAAATATAGGTTTAAAAAATCGATTTGAACACAAAATACAACTGCGAAAAATTGATTCGTACACAAAACACATGTTCGAAAAATTGAGGTGAGGTGAACTCATTAAGAGATAGGGTGCCTATATTCGCGCCCTAAAAAAAATTAAAGGTAAATAACTCCACATTCATATATTATGAAACAAATTTTTCATACTACATTATACGTCAAATAATAGTTTAACTCACATGACAATAGTTTTAAGCTCTCCCATTTAGTTAGTCGCGAAACAATCATATTAGTCACTTTTATTACAAATCATTGAGTCCATCTCCTTGTTTATTCTTTGTTTCAAAGGTTATAATAAATTTAGGCTTTTCTAATTATCGGTATACATTGTACTTGTTTGTCAACGTGCACACGAAAGTTATCATTAGATTAGGTCATAATTCAATCACATCAATCTGTTTTAGTACAACTGAATAATCTAGTTGTCTTTAGTCGTACTTTGTTGTGCGTTTTATTTTAGATATAATTTATACCAATATAATTATACAATTATTAAATAAACCTTTAACCAATAAAAATATAATACTTGTAATAAAAATTTGAAAAAAAATATAAAATCAACTAAATAAATACAAAAAACTGTAATTTAGATTATAAATATATATTAATTAAATTAAAATTAAAAAAAATCACAAAAATCATATATATTATAAACAATATAAAATAAATCCTAAACCATTTTAAAATTGGATAAAATATTATGAGTTCTAAATAATTATTTAATAATAAGAAAAAACAAAGAAATGTTATAAAATAAAAAATAAATCATAAAAGAATATAAAATATGTTAAATATATATAAGAAATATATTTTATATCAAATACTTATCAAATAATAAAAAAATATGAAGATAGTAATAGTTTAAATAATATAAAATAAATCTTATTTCACAATGAATCTATAGAATAAATTAAAAATAATTTAAATCCTTAATAATCATTTGCTAAATCCTAAAAGTAACAAAAAAAACACTTAAAATGCTATAAATTAAAAAATAATCATAAAAATATGACATTAGTTAAATAAATATAACATATATATGTTTTAATTATAAGTGGTTCTTAATAATTTTTAAAATGAAATAAAATATAAATATAAATATTATAATCTAATATAATAATATAAATATGAAGTTATTGAAATCAGATAAAAATAATAAAATTATCATTAATTTCTAAATATTTATTTTAAAGACATTGAATGAATAAGTTGGCGATAATGATAAAGTAAATTAAAGAAAAATATAAAATCTAATTTTAAATAGTTTCTTAATCTATTGAGAGTTGATAATAAAACAATAATAAAGATCAAGAAGTTATAGGATATAATAAATTAAATCTTATAATATTTTAAAATAGAAAATAATATACTTAATGAATTTTATATTATAAAAAATAATCTCCTAAATCTAGAAAATAAAAAGAAATATAAATATTGTAAAAATATAAAAAAAATACAACAACAAAAAAAATAAATACCAAATAAATGAGGCATCGTATTAAAATTGTATTTGAGGGCCTTTGTATTCTATTTTACTATAGTTAATTTTTTTAAATCAGCACGGTAATTGACTCGAGTAAGTCACTAAGTAATTAACCACCAAGTCATCGAGTCAGTTGGTGAACCCGATAATAAATTAAAATTTATATATAGATTTCAGTTTATACGAAAGTAATTATATAACCAACAGTAATAAATCATTTATGTGTGGATTTCTAACGTGTAATACCTAAAGTCATAGTAATATGTCACAAATTATTAATATACAAACATTCATAAATAATTATTTAGTTAAGAATTTTAAAATAATGTATTGAATTCTTTATATTATGCGATTATATAATTATTTTTTTTAATTCTGCCCACATATAGTTTTGATTTCAAGTTTTAATCAAATAATAGTATAAAGTTATTTACCTTTCACTTATGTTCATAATATAATTTTTTTCAGGGAAAAAGGAAGAGAAAAAGTGTCATTGTCAAGTTTAGGGTCAAAGTTTGGGTCATCCGAGTTTTACTCGAGTCACATATAGAAAATTGAAAATATGACGTTATTAGGTTTTTCCTCACATCACCTGGTCTGGTCTACAAATAAATTAATGGAAGAAAAGACAAATTCTTGTTACTGATTATAATTTTTTTTGTCTTCGTTGCATCAATTCTCTAATTGTGCTAATACTATTTTTTTTTATTAACAAAATTATTAAATAATTTTTTAAAATCAAATTATAAATTTTTATATTTTTGTTATTCATTTTATTTCTTTCCCAATTTTGTTTACATGATATTATATTTCTTGTAATTTCTGATATTTTTATTTTATGTTTAATTAATAATTTTCTATAATTTAATGGTAATTATTTTGTAGTTATGGATTCAAATTTAATTTTATAATATTATCAACCTTTTGGTTTGTTTTCTATTTTTTGTATTTATTTAATAACTACTTGTAATTTATTTATAAGTTATTATATAATATATTTATATCTTATTTTTCAGATTTCTTATACACACACACATAAAATATTTTTGTAGTTGCTATTATAATTTTTTATTTTATTTATATTTTTATCTATTCTCTTTTTTATTTTTATATTTATTTAATAATTTTATAGAATCTAATTATGATTTTTTTGAGTTAATTTAACTTATTTTATGAATTTTCTCTTTAATTTTATTTGATTATTGAATTTTCGGTTTTGTTTCATATTTATTAAATAAGTATTTATAATTTAATTATAAGTTGTTATATTTTTATCTATATGATTTTATTAATATTTTTAATTTTATTTAAAGCATTTGAAAAAATAGTTGTATTTTACTTTTGCTTTTTTGGATTTTTTAAATTTATTAACTCATTATTTACATATATTTATATATTTTAAATAATTTTTTATATTTTATATTTTCTTCAAATTATTTTTCTCAGATTTTATTTATTATTATACACAATTATTTCATATATTTAATATTTTTTTTACCTAAATGTAATCTCTAAAAGAATATTTATATAAATAATTATATAAATAATAAATATATATACTACATATTATAAGTAAAATGAGCGAGAAAATCTTGAGAAATATTTTTAGAAATACAAGGCTATAACTTTATATATATATATATATATAGATATAAATAATAAAGTTTTACAAAGTCCTGATAGGGTGCATTCAGAACCGTATAACAAAAAATAATTGCCAGCCCAAAGGACAGATACAAAATAAATATCTATTTTCCTAGTATCTAATCATGAGTTTGTAAAGAAAGATCACTTCATCATCGCTGTGAGAGAAAGTTCAACCCGGCCATCAATTGGCATATAATATTCTATACTCGTGATCAACTGTTCTTGAAAATTTTGACTCCTAAGTTCATAAAGGGCGTGAAAAGGCACAACTGATACAAGTGCGTAAGACGTGAGATCATACCTTTACATCCTAAAATAAAAAGATTATGCATAAATTAACCAACGCGGGAAATTACCTTTTTAAGGAATTATATATTTTTCACTTCGCAAAGAATGTGCGTGATATTTATTCATTATCAAAACATATTTATCAAATTATTATAAAAAGTATAAAATTACCTTGATCGCGATTTCTTACTGACGTGTCAAGATTGTATAATTACTTATTATTTTTAATGAGAAATTCTCATTTACTACACTATAATTATTATTAATTGTCAAATAGTCTAATGAAAATGTTTTATCCCATTTAGTCAAACATATCTTATTCAATCAAAATTACAAAATAAATGATCAAAACTACGACTACACTTAATAAAAATAAAAATATAATAATAATAATAATAATAATAATAATAATAATAATAATAACAATAATGGCGTATGAAATTTTGCCCCACACGTAATAAGTAGTATGAAATTATATTCGGTGCAATATGTATTTTTGTTTTGAAAATATTGTGTAGTATGAAATTATCTTGCGCAATTTAATATATGATTTGACAGTTCAATCTTAAATTTTGAAAGAAAAAAAAAATGCATATTGTAGTTTGCAATTTGGTAGAGTTAGTATGTAATTTCATAATAGTAGTATGAATTTTAAAACATATAGTATTTTTATTGATTTTTTGAATTATAATAGAGTTATGAATTTAATAATGGTAATATGAATTTTAAAATATAGTAGTATAAATTTTTATTGATTGTGTAAAATTTTAGTATAAAATCCATAATATCAATTTGAATTTTATATATAAGTATGAAATTGAAATTTAAAAAACATAAAATCGTGGGATAAAATATTATATTTTAGTGTGACATTTAAAATAATTATATGATATAGTATGAAATCTAACGTTGTAGTATGAAATTTTGCCTATAATGATTAAAAATATAAAAATTCGTAGTATGGAAATTCCAACTATATACAGTATAAGTGTGAAATAGCACTATATAGTATGAAAATGCACAGTGTAGTATGAGATTCGACGTTAACGGTTTGTGACAAATATATGGAAATGTCACGAAATAGTATGAATTTTGATTTTGAATAAAGAAAAAGAAAATTGAAATGAGAAAAAAAATCATTAATAAGGGTAAAGTAATATTCTTATATAATAATTTAGATTAAATTGGAAGATAATTGATTATACGAGAAGTTAATGTTTTCACTAGAGTATTTGAATAAAATATTTACCTTATGGATTATATGAGAATTACCCCCATTTTTAATTTATTTAAATATTAAAAAAATTAAAATGTACCTATTTTACTTAGAAGTCAACCCGGCCATCAATTGACAGATAATATTCCATACTCGTGATCAATTGTTATTGAAAATATTGACCCCTAATTTCATAAAGGGCGCGAAAAGGCATAAATGATACAAGTGCGTAAGACGTGAGATCACACCTATGCATCCTAAAATCAATAGATTATGCATAAATTAACCAATAAATGAAATAGTTTTTTATGAATAATATTGTCCATTTTTAAAAAATTGTGTATAATATCGATCACTAACAAAATAAGTTTACTAAATTGACCGAAATTATTCTGATCAGAATTTCTTGCCGACGTATATTTAATTTTTTATTTTTTTAATATTTCAAAATAAATAAAAAATGATAAGTAATTACATATATAATCACGCCATATCACCAAATATCTCGATTAGTATATTTTGTACTCGTTTTGATAATTTAGCCAATTTCATGAATTTATTTTAATAGTCAACAATATCATACGTTATTTGTACGATGAATGTTATTATTTAAAAATTAATATTCATAAACTAGAACTCCTTTGTCCTTAAAATGGGTGTGTGATAAAACCAAAAAGATTGGTTACTAAAAATAGGGGGCACTAACCTCAAATCTGAGATCAGCAGCCTAAAACAGCCTTCGAATACGTCACAGCAACCTGATAAGCCTCCAAAAATCCTCCTGACGACCTAGCCGATCCTGCAAAACAACACCTTCAGCCAATGCGAGGGGCGGCCCCGTCGAATGTCCTCCGATGCTTAAGTTAGATAGAGTGAGAGATAATTTGAGAGATCAATCCGTCATAAACAACTTAAAAATAAAAGAGAGGTATGCACCCCTTTTATAGAGATAAGTGAAGTCCTCCCCAAGTCAGGGTTTCCTTCTCCCACCACAATTCCAAAAATACTGTAACCGACTTAAAATTATGATTTCTCTTGTATGCTAAGTTCCCATAGATAGTGGGTCTCTCGCTTAAATTACCAGAATAGGCCTGGGCGTGTGATTCTTTCCATACTGTCCGCCGGGACCCCATATGAGCCCATTTGGGCTTAATATTTATAAAGCCCATGACCGAGCTAACAGGCAGCGCACAACACAAGCATAAGAGGTCGCGACCCTATATGAGAACTCATCCTCATACTACAGGTTGCTACTCTTTAAACCAGCTCGCTTACCTCTCAGAAGATATACTCCTTCCAAGAAATGAGGTCGCTTTCCATAAATACCCACTTATATTACGTATAAATTTTTAGTGCCGTATCAGCTAGTCCCCCATGTTCTAGCTGATTGAGGTACGAAATCAGATAGGACATGTAAACAGAAAGTTAAAGAGCACAACCACCAAAAATAACAATAAAGCATAAACATACATAAATCACCATGCCATCTCACCAAACCATATTTTAGGACAACCGAGCTCGATATATCGAGATATAATACCAATCGTCCCATAAAAATTTACCACATAAACCCGCGACCTCAAAAAGATCAGCTCGCTGAGCTCGCCCGTCCTCCAAGAAGAAGGCTCCTCTCGGAAGAAGAGATCAATGAGTCCCCAGACCAAGTCCCCAAACTTTATATATGACGACCTGAAACCATAGGACTTTTCTCCTACGACCTGAAGTTGTCATCGAGTACAATAAGCCAAGAAAATATAATCATAAACAGCCCCAAAAAGTCAAAACACGCATTCCTTTTCCCATTCCATCCCTTTAAAGATTCATTAAATGCAACCTGACAAAGTATAGGACACGCGTCATCCCCCCATTTTCTCGTAGTATAATAAACGCTGTGGGCCCAAAATAAAAGGCCCAAAACATTCCTGAAAAACCCTAACAATTCCCACTCCAATCTGTCCCATCAGCTTTCTCGCCGCCTAATACACAAAAACCCCTTCATCTCCCCTCATTCGCCACTTTTGATAAAACCACAAGCAAAAACCACCATTTTTGCTCTGCAGAAAAGCTCGCTGACTCTCTGGTTTACCAAAAATTACCAACAGCACAACGCTCGTCACCGATCTCCACGACTCCGAAAATGCGTAAGTCCTCTGAATCCCCCCTTTTCCATAAGTAATTTACATTTACTGCCATATATGTGTTGCATCTGATGAGTTGTTGTATTTTTCTGTTGCTTTCTTCTTGTGAAATTCTCAAAATGGTAAAATTAGCTTCATCCAACCCGAATTCCCAAAATTCAAGCCTTTCCCCCGATTCTAATCCCACTGAAAACCCTTACTTGTTTAAGAGAAGACGAAAGCAGACTTCTTCACCTCCCTCTGGCCTCCAAGACGAGCCAGAAGGCGACGTCAGCTGGTCGGAGTTAGAAACCCAAATAGGGCTCACACCGACGCCCGAGCCCTCCTAGAAAATATACCAGAAGACCTTCCTTCTGCCCCTATCCCTTGTAAATATCCCAGAAGACATTCCTTTGCACAAGCCTAGTAACCCACCACCTTGCGAGCACATATTAGAAAACCATGTAACCTTAGCGCCCTCAGTAAATGCTGCCGAGCTACTCCCCTCATCCCTAACAACCAGGGCGGTTAAGGATAACTACTGGTTGCTCCCTGACTCGGAGAAACTTGAGGAATTCCAACAAACCCTCAACCTCCCCGAGACCTCCCATATGGTCCTACCCGACCTGCTCCGTTTAGACCCCATGAAACCCTCACCAAACCATATTACCCTCTTTGACGAGCTACTCAGGTCGGGATTTAGATTCCCACCACATCAGTTTTACATTGAGATTTCCCTCCTGTACAAAGTCTCCCATTTGCAATTGACCCCCAACTCCATGAAACTTTTGGCGGGGTATATTATATTATGTAAATACTATAATACCCGACCTGATCCAGATTTATTCCATTTTTGCTTTCAAATAAAATATCAACAAGGTTTTTTTTACCTTTCTGCCCGCACGGGAAAATCTCGCTTTTTTATAAATCCCTCAAATAAATTCCCCGAATGGAAGAAAAATTTCTTCTTCATTCACAACACGGAGAGTTGGCCCTTCCCGATCGAGCTATAATACCACACTCCAAAACAAGCCAAACTTCCAAGTCCCAAACATTTACACATCTTGTACAAAAGATATTCTGGCCAGCTCGCAGAATGGAGTAAGCGCCCGTTCGACGTGGTGTTACTCACCAGCCGGTCCAAAAATTTCTAGATTCGTGGTCATCGACTCTTGCCGGTCGACCCAGATCTCGCCCTGACCCAATCAGAGTTCGGTAGGTCTCCCATTTTTTATAATTTTACACCATCCATTGTTATAACTCAATAATAACGCCTTACTCCTGTAATTGCAGTGGCATTCATTAATAGGTGCGCCTCATCGAGCTCTGAGGAAGTCATAGAGCTCCACAGCCCGCCGTCACTTCAGCATCTCCTCCTCCAGTCAACGTGGACAAAGTACTAAACCAAGCCTTTGGAACAGAGGCAAATCAGGAAGAAGACGACCTGGAGGAGGTACATTTGGTGAAAAGATCCTCACAAGGAAATGGGAAGTGACCCCTCAAGCCTGCAGCCAAGAGCCCGAGCTCTCCTATCCAAAAATATCGCCGCCTCCGCAAGACTCACGCCATGACATCCTCTAGCTCGTCCGACCTGGGAAAAGGATTGGCCCAGTGCGACAATGGTAAAGAGATCCAGGCCTTCCTAGACAAGCGGATAATCAAACAGGTACTTACTTAAAACTCCTCTCCTTACCATAATAATATTTGCAAACCCTGATAATGTTTTATGATACAGGTGAGTCCCCTGGTTTCCAAGATATCTGAGGAGCTGATAGCGAGGTCCGCCGAGAGCGAGCTCTAAAAAATATGCGACGAGCTGACCGCCCAAACAGAGCAACAAACCGACAGCTGTCCTTGACCCAAGGAGAACTGGATGGCGCAAATCACCTGCTGAAAGCTCGCGAAGAAGAAATACCCATTCTGAAGAGCCAGGCGAACAACCTGAAGGATGAAACAGCTCACTTGGGCAGTGAGCTTAAAGATACACAGAAGCAAGCCTGCCAGATAGAGGAGCAAAATCAGAAGCTCAAGGAACAAAACCAGGTGGTGCATGAGCAAGGCGTGGCCAAAGGTCGGCGGACCTTCCTTACGAGCGCAATGGGAAAAATTTTCATGGGCGCCTACCGGGAAGAGTTGTTGAAAGCCTACAAGAAGTCCTCCATATACTTCGGCAAGATGGCTGGTGGCAACAAGGAGTGGGTTTTCAAAGCTGCTGGAATAATCAAGGACCAGCTCGCAGCCCTGAATGTAGCATACAACCCCGATGTGCCAGCCATCATCAACATGCTACCGCCCATCAACACTTTCAAGGGCGACATGAACCAGCCAATCGACGCTGAGTGGTGGTTGTCTTGCCAGGGTCGAGCTGTTCTGTCCGCCAAACTGACTGTCGAACTGGACACACCCCTGGAGGACTTTGTCCCCGCTCCTGGGCCGAGCACGACCTGATGGCTTGTCGGTTTCTTTAGACTTCCCAACATGTAACCGGTTCGCTTAATTTACGAATAGTATTTGCTCATATGTATGAACAATTCCCTTTTTATTTATTATATGCATAACTCTTTCATCTCAAACCATATATGAACCTGCAATTTAAACTATGTAAAAACCAAACCATAAACCATGTAAAAAACCAAACCATGTATAAAATAAACCCATAAGTTAATATAGGTCGCGCGAATTCATAGCCAATCGCAATCATACTTCCTACCCCCATAAGACCATAAGATCCAAGAAAAATGATCACACCATGAATCATAAATAATCCAATGGAAAAGTAAGCTCGCAAATAAAGATTAAACATATTAGCTCGCCAAGACACAACCATCCATAATATAAGAACACAACAGCTCGACATAGATATGTAAGTCAAACGTATCCTTCCCAAACACGTAAAACAACAATCACACCCTTTAACCATATTTAAAACCCATAAGTAGTTCGCCAAGTTTTATTATGTATTTAAAAAGATATCCTCCTCTAAGGGTACATCATAAAACCGCACACAGCCTGCCCCGAAGGGTAATAAAACAACCACCCCGAAGGGTAAAACATACACAGCCCACCCCGAAGGGTAATAAAACAACCGCCCCGAAGGGTAAAACACACATAGCCCGCCCCGAAGGGTAAAACATCAACCAGTCCGCCCCAAAGGGTAATGAAACAACTGCCCCGAAGGGTAAAACACACACAGCCCATCCCGAAGGGTAAAACACACATAAGGTAAAATAACTGCCCCGAAGGGTAACCCAATCAGCCCGCCCCCTAGGCGTAATATTTCTTCAAGTGACACACATTCCAACTCCTAGGTAGAACTTTCCCGGAAGCATCCTCGAGTATATAAGCCCATCCACGAAGAATTTTAACCACTTTGAATGGCCCAACCCAATTTGGATCTAGCTTTCGAGTTTTACGCAGTGCATCAGCCCGCCTCCATACCAAACCACCAACCTGAAAACAGCGATACTTAACACGTTTGTTAAAGGCAACCTGTATCCTTTGTTTATAATGTTCAACCTGTGCCGCAGCCTTCTCTCTTATTTCCTCAATCGTTTCAATTGCCCCTCTAGCTAGCCTTTAATTTTCTTCCACATTAAACGCCACTAAGCGCTGCGATCCACCCACTACATCGGTTGGAATAACAGCTTCCATCCCGTACACCAATCTGAACGGAGACTCCCCTGTAGAAGTTCGGGGAGTTGTTCGATAAGCCCACAAAACCGATGCGAGCTCCTCTTCCCAAAGCCCGCCTGCCTTCTCCAATCGCAACATAAGACCCTGCACAATGATATGATTAGTAACTTCAACTTGCCCATTAATTTAGGGGTACGCCACAGAAGTAAATCGCTGCTTCATCCCCATTTTCCCTACACTAATCCTGGATTTTCTTCCCATTAAATTGGGTTCCATTATCAGACACCAACACTCGCGAGACACCAAACCTGCAAAAAATATTGTCAAAAATAAAACCCATCACATTCTGCTCGCTTATGCCCGTAACCGCTTCAGCCTCCACCCACTTCGTGAAATAATCAACTGCCACCACAAGATATTCTTTATTGCTCGGAGTCTTTGGAAAAGGTCCCACGGTGTCAATTCCCCATTGTGCAAATGGACACGGAGAGCCCATAACCATCATCTCTTCGCCTAGTATATGAATAACCGGAGCATGCATCTGGCATTTTTTACAAGTTCTAACCAAGTCGCCATCCATGCCTTTCATTCCTGGCCAAAAGAAGCTATCCCACACCGTTATGCTAACCAACGCCCTTCCTTTCGCATGATCCACGCAGTATCTTTCATGTATCTCTTTCAGTACTTCCAATCCCTGCTCTTTAGCCAAGCATTTCAAAAAAGGCCCGAAGCCTCTTATATAACTCCTCATTTATAACGCAAAAACTAGTCGCTATTTTAGCTTCCTTCGTTGTCAACCGCTCTGCTCCCTCTTTCGCTTTAATGAGAGTATCCCAGATAGGCGTGTGCCAATCATCCTTAAAATCGAGCTCCATTACCTCCTTTCCTTTCTCCACACTATTGTGACTCAGTTCCATTAGCGTGATTTTTCGAGTGTCACAAGTCCCCAACGCTCCTATAATCCGAGCGAGCTGATCAGCCCGAGTGTTTTCAGCTCGCGGCAAGTGCTCTAGTCTAAACTCATCAAAGCGCACTACCTCTTCTCGTAATTTATTTAAGTATATCGCCATGCGTTCCTCCTTAGTCACAAAGGAACCGTCGAACTGACGAGCTATCAACTGGGAATCCGTGTACGCCCATACCTTTCTTGCTCGTAGATCGCTCGCCATTTTCACACCTTGCAACACAGCCTCATACTCAGCCTCATTGTTAGATGCTTTGTATCCCATCTTAATCGTGAACTCCAAATTTTCTCCTTCTGGGCTGGTTAATACGACCCCCAGCCCTGCTCCTGACACCATAGTTGATCCATCAGTATGCAATACCCATGGCTTTACCTCGTTGCTTGCCTCATATGGACATACCATTTCCTGTAAAAAAATCTGCCAACATTTGCGCCTTGATGGCTACCCTAGGTTCATACACCACATCGTACTTGCTTAACTCCACAACCCAGTTCACCAACCTTCCAGATACATTTGGATTACTCAGGACCTGCTTGAGAGCTAAATTGGTACGTACTCTCACCCTGTGGCTCAAAAATACGGCCGCAGTTTCCTTGCTGTACAAATCAGCGCAAAACCCCCTTTTTCCAGCTCGGAATAATTCAGCTCAGCCCCCCGCAGCATCCTGCTGATATAATAAATAGGATTTTTTTTATACCTACATCCTCTCTGATTAGCACAAAACTTATTGCGACCTACCCAACCTATATGTATAAAATCAGGTCTTCTCCAGGCATTGGCTTAGTCAACAATGGTATTTCTGCCAATAATTTTTTCAATTCCTCAAACGCATCCGCTGCCTCTTTTGTCCATTCGAACTTGGACCCTTTCCGGAGTGCCCTGAAAAAGGGGACACCCCTCTCTGCCGACCTGGAAATAAAACAGTTAGACTTGCAATGCAACCTGTAAGCACCTGCACATCGCGTACCATCCGAGGATGTGGCATCTCCAAAATAGCCCGCACCTTCTCCGGATTAACCTCAATACCCCTCTCTGTCACCATATAGCCCAAAAATTTTCTAGATCGTACACCAAACGCGCACTTCTTCAGGTTAAGCTTCATCCCGTATTGCCTCAGTATAAGAAATGTCTTCCTCAGGTCCTCCACGTAGGATTCTGCTTTTCCTTCTCTTCACCAACATATCATCAACGTAAACCTCCATAGTGGACCCCAACAGGTCCTTGAACATTCGATCGACCAACCTTTGATAAGTCTCTCCAGCATTCTTCAGGCCGAAGGGCATGGATACAAAACAATACGTCCCCGTAGAAGTAACGAAGCTCACCTTGGTCTGATCCTCCTTTTCAAAAGGTATTTGGTGATACCCCTGTGAAGCATCCATCATGCTCAGCAGCTCGCATCTTGAGGTTGAATCCACCAATTGATCAATCCGCGGAAAAGGGTAATGATCCTTTGGACAAGCTTTATTCAAATCGCGGAAGTCCACACACATCCTCCACTTTTGTCCTGGCTTTGGCACCATCACAACATTAGATAAGTACTCAAGAAATTGGATTTCCCGAATGTGGCCAGCCTTTAGCAATTTCTGCATCTCCTCTTCAATTTCCTTGTCCAATTCAGGCCCAAAATGCCTCCTCTTTTGCTTAACCGACCTCGCTTCCGGGTCCGCATTCGGAGATACTCCTCTCAATTCCCCATCCCCAAAAGCAAAGACGTCCTGAAATTCCTTCAACAGTTTTACCAACTCTTCTCTCAATGTCTCTGCCATTAAGGTCCCGATCCACGTAGTGTACTCCAGGCGACCTTCCTCTAACGAAATCTCCATGAACTCCTCATGTGGTCGAATAGAGTTCTCCCGTTCTTTCATCTTCTTCGCACTAAGTACCACTTCTGGCAAATCATCTTCCCTTCCACACTTGTTCTCAATCAGCCCTTTCCTGACCGTCATTTGGTAATACGACCTTGCGACCTGTTGTTCAGAAATAACTTCTCCCACTCTATCTCCCACCGGATACTTGATACTCATGTGATAAGTCGATGTCACTGCCTGGAATGCGTTGAGGGAAGGTCGGCCTAATATTGCGTTATATGCCGACCTTCCCTGGACTATCAAAAACTTCAAATTTCTCCTCACATGAAACTCATCCTTCCCCAATACCACTGCCAGTGTCAACTCTCCTTCAGTATTCACTTGTGCCCCATTAAACGCGTATATGGGCGTATTCACAGGTCGAACCTTGGTCTCCAACTTCATTTGCTCCAGAAAATCTGTGTATATTATATTGACCGAGCTCCCATTATCCACAAAGATTCTTCCAACCTCGTACACCGCCACCTCGGCTTCAATTACCAATACATCATTGTGATCCTCCTGCAGCCCGCGTCGCTCATTGGGACCAAAAGATATGACTGGTCCAACTATCTGTGGGCGTTGACTCACACTAACGACCTCCCATGTTCCCGGGCGAGATGTCTTAACATGCTTCTTCCGCGTAGTATTGGTATCACCATCTGTTGGTCCACCCGAAACCATATTTATTCTCCCCTTATTTTTTCTCGGACCATTATTTCCCCGATTTTCTTATTGTGGCTGTCTTGCGACCTGGTCCTGAGGCGGGTCCATTAGTGGTGGTGGAGGCAATGGCTGCCTCGGCTCCCTCAGCTCTCTATCTCTGTAAACAACTTCCTTCAAATGCCCTGCTCTTATGAGTCTTTCAATTTCTTCCTTAAGGTGCCTGCACCTCTCCGTGAAGTGACCATAATTATTGTGAAAGAAACAAAAGAAATCTGATTTGTGATGATTAGGGATCGGCGTGCGATTTTCTGGCCATTTTATATTATTAGGTACCAGGCGCTCCATGATAGTAAACACCTTAGCCCACGGATATTCCAGTGGTGTAAAATCCTCGTTCCTCCAATTTTGCATATCTAACTTCGGTTTTTCCCTCACCACAGGGCTCGGGGTTAAGAGCCCGCTCACTATTCTCCTTGGTTTTCTTCTGGTCTCCTTCCTTGAAATACTGCCTCATGTATCGGCGACCTCCCTTCTAAATTGCCAACGATGCTCCTATTCTGCCTCCTCCACCTGTATGTATTTATGGCATCTCTCCAGGACTTCATCGTATGTTCGCACCTCCTTCTTCTCCAACGACTTGCGTAAGTCCTCTCTCCTCAATCCTTGGTGTAAAGCTTCTGCCTTTATCTCGTCTGTTGCGGCAGGCACCCCTAGTGTGGCACTGGTAAATCTGTTAACATACTACTTCAAGGTTTCGTCAGGTCGTCGTACCATAGTAAAGAGCGATTGTGCCGTTCTCACACTCTGCCTTACACTAGAAAATTGCTTCAAAAAAGCAGCTCGCAGCGTCTGAAAACTGGTAATTTTTCCTCGCGGCAATTGGTAGAACCAGCTCTGCGCGATTCCCCTGAAATTAGACACAAAGGCCCGACATGCTACAACATCTGTATATCCATGTAACATCCTTTCATTATCAAAAGTTGCAAATGTGCTACTGGGTCCGTCATTCCTTGATACTGAAACTCCAACGCCTTATATCCTTTAGGCATCGCAGCTCGCAGCATATCCTCTGAAAGGGGATGCCCCTAATCTTCCTCGAACTTCTCTCCTTCCATCCGTTTTTGTAATTTTAGTAAGGCCTCTTTCATTTCTCTGAACGCCTTATTCCTTGGCCCGACCTCATTCTCACCATTCCCCTCATGGTACCCACTCCAACTCTTACGCGATTTATCTAGAGACTCCCCATCCGTACTTGAGGTTTGTGTCGCACTCTCGCCGGTGTGTTTACTATGTCACCGACCTTGATGATTATAATGGTTTCGCCCTATCTTCACCCTCTTCAGCTTCTTATGCTATACTTACGGGTATAAGACTCCGTGGACGAGGTAGAGCTGGAAGAATCTACCTGTTTTCGTTTACTCCGACCTTTCTTCCCGTGAGAAGATTTTCAAGATAGAGACCTTCCGCTTTGTTTCGTCTTTTTTGTTACCGATTTTTCTTCCTGTCCGTCATCCGTTCCATCATATTTCTCCTTTGGATTACCCAGCTCGCCTGCCAGGTATCCGTTTAGTTCTTCCTGTTTTTCCAGAGGCACAAAATCCATAAGCCCTTCTAAGAATCCCTTTTTGATTTGACAGGGTTTATCGTTGGGTAAATCTTTCCATTCTTTCGTCCATAAATGGACCACTTTCTATGCCACAACCTCCGGTGTCTTTGCCTCCGCATCTCCTTCTGGCTCCTTTCCTTTGTGTTGCCTTGGAGAGGGTGGTGGTGAGCCACCCAAATTCTGAACCACTAGTTTCTCCTAGGACGGTGTTTGCCCGTCTTTTGTTGGTTCTCCCTTATTGGTTTCCGCCATCTTGTTCTTCTTCTTTGATTTGTTTGATCTAGGACCAAAATCAAAGGTTTTGGGTTGGATTTTACCTTTCATGTTGCGTTTGTGAAGTTTCTCACGTCTTTCGCTAAGGGACTCGTTGTCCCTCTTTCCCACAGACGACGTCACTTGATAAAACCAAAAAGATTGGTTACCAAGAATAGGGGCACTAACCTCAAATCTGAGATCAGCGACCTAAAACAGCCTCCGAATACGCCGCAACGACCTGATAAGCCTCCAAAAATCCTCCTGGCGACCTAGCCGATCCTGCAAAATAACACCTTCACCAAGGCGGGGGGCGGCCTCGGTGAAGGTCCTCCGATGCTTAAGTTAGATAGTGCGAGAGATAATTTGAGAGATCAAGTCGTCATAAACATCTTAAAAATAAAAGAGAGGTATGCACTCCTTTTATAGAGACAAGAGAAGTCCTCCCCAAGCCAGGGTTTCCTTCTCCCACCACAATTCCATAAATACCGTGACCGACTTAAAATTAGGATTTATCCTGTATGCTAAGTTCCCATAGCTAGTGGATCCTCGCTTAAATTACTAGAATAGGTTTGGGCATGTGATTCTTTCCATACAGTCCGCCGGGACCCCATATGAGCCCATTTGGGCTTAATATTTATAAAGCCCATGACCGTGCTAACAGACAGCGCACAACACAAGCATAAGAGGTCGCGACCCTATATGAGAACTCATCCTCATACCCCAGGTTGCTACTCTTCAAACCAGCTCGCTCACCTCCCATAAGATATACTCCTTCTAATAGATGAGGTCACTTTCCATAAATACCCACGTATATCCTCCATTTTGTTAATAGTGTTAACTATTAATGATGAGGAGTCGAAAGGAGAGCGTTCTGGGGCTGATGTGGACCAATTAGATTCCTCCAAATATGACGTGTCGGGCCGTGGTTCATAGGGGGTCTATTTTTTGGAGGAGGCCAAAATTTTGACCAGGTATAAATAACAACTTTTTTCTTATTTATGTTAATATTATCATCCGTTTTTTTCACAGCCTTTGGACACGCTACTTTTCTTTCTTCTTATTTTTCTTCGTCTTTTCTTCACAGATTAACAACATGACGATTTGGAATCCTCATCCGGTGTAATTTTTTTAGATTTTTTTTCGATTCATGATAGATCTCGAATCCCCTTCAACAGATCGTTGAAACTCCCGATCTTGACTTTTAAGTAATTTTTTTTAATGATTGCTCAGAACAATATATATCTGGAAAATAGATCTCTGAAAATTTATCGATTTTTTTGATTATTTTTCTTTTTTTTTTATTCGATTCAGTTTATATTTCATATATTGTAGTTGATCCCTCTGTTTAAATAATTCACAAATCTGAAATTCCAGTAGTAAATTTCAGATCCGGATTTCTTCCGTTTTTTAAATTCTTCGATTTATTTATTTGTATCAATTTAACACTTTATATTTTCCAGATCTTGCATTTCCATTTGTATCAATTTTTAAAAAAAGGCATTAAACAGAGGCGGAATGAACAAAGCCCAAACAGCAAGGCATGCTTATACCATTATGCTCACGAGCCGCCGGGACCTTGGAAACTATTTTAGATAAGGAAACATTCCGGAATCGAAGAATAAGGCAGAATAAACAACAAGAGTTGAAATTGCTATTTTCCGTCGATTTGGAATTTCAGTTCATTCAATTTTTCAATTGGTAAGAATTATTTTATATAGATCCAAGCAATTATCGATTTCCGATCTGAATTATATTTTCTATTCCGAATCTGATTTTTCTATCCAATTTTATTTTCGAAAGGGTTTTTGGACGAGCTCTTCGAGAAGTGGAGCGAGCCAGCATAGGAGTCGTCGAGAAGTGGAGCCGCTTCGACTGCATCACTCAGCCGGGCCTCCAGTTCTTCAATTCCTTTGCCGGCGAATGCCTCGCCGGATTCCGAATCGTGGCCTGTAGTGTAACGGATTAGGATAAATGCCCCAGTCTGAGTATGTTTCCTTCTTGGGTTCAGGCTAATGCCCAGGTTCTATTTGTGTTTCCAGATCGGTAAACAATATTTTCCTCTGTCTAATGGATTTGAAATTTTTTATATTGATCTTGATTATTTGTATATTTCGATTCATAATTGTATTATGTTTCGATCTGATTTAAAGTTGCATGTATATTTGATTTTTCGTCAGTTTGTTTACAATTTTATTAGGAGAACAAATCTTATTTCTCACCTGTAAATTATTAAACAMTTCCYYTATATTTTGTGTACTTTTCATAAATTTAGTGGAGGCAACGATTTGTGTACTTTTCATAAATTTAGTGAGAGATAACTATTGAGATCTGATTATTTGAATCCTGCTAATAATTATGGTTTGGTTAAAAAAAAGGATTTTGTGTACTACAATGGAGGTGGTCAGAGTTCGAGAACGTATAGGAGTTTGCAGGCGCAGAGAACTTACAATGCAGGCAACGATTTGTTCACAGAGCCATTAACGGCGCCAGGGAATGCGCAGAGGAAAAATGGAGAAGAGCAAGTTTCTCCCAATGAGAGTAGCCCGGGGCTGTTAGTTCTGCATTCTTTTGATACTGAGCTACTTACCGAGGTAACTTTTTTGATTTGAGGAAGTAAATAATTAATCTTTCTACCTCTCTTTAATTATGATTATGAGTTGTAATTTGTTGATAAATAGTATAGTTAGATACTGCATGCATTTGGAAGTCCATAAGCTGAAAAGATTCATATATATTGGCTACAATTTCAAGTCTATATCATTTTACTAATAACCATCAGATTTTGCATTTCAAATGTCAATTTAGTTTGTTTGATGCTCATCATCTTTTTGTTCGTGTATATGTGTGTGCTGAGAATAGATGTCAGTTCCTGGCCTTTACAATGCCCCTTCAATGAATCATTTTTCAAGGAGAAGAAGCTTTGACGACTCTGACCCATACTTTGGAAACAACAAACCAACTGGAAAGGCTCGTGACTTGCCTGAGACCAATGTTCTCAAAAGCCTTGCTGCTGACAATGTGAAGGCTAGCAATGTCGCAAAGATCAAAGTATGTAGATTCTGCTTGTAATATTCTCAACCTGTCAGTGGGTTGGTTAGATGTACACAGAAACTTACTTTAGCTGGTCTTATTGCTTACTCTCTCTTTAAATGAGAATTGTTAATGATAAAATAATTGGCTGTTATGTACTCCCCCATCCCAAAAGAATTTTCGTTTTAGGTCCCAAAGTATTTATCGTTATTTATTATATATAAACTATGTTTTAATATCTTTAAGATGAGTGTTGGAAATATAAAATACATTAAATGTCCCTATATGGTAGATCCATCATTTTGTAAGATTTCTGAATTTGTGTGAAATCTTCTAAAATGACAATTATTATGGGATGGAGGGATTACACACACACACATATGCACGTGAATAAGAAGTCTTTCTTTTTTGGTAATCTTTTGCTTTCACTTGATTAATCAATTGCTACGTTTTTGTTGTTCATAGTGTGGTTTGATGATGTTTAATAATTTACAGTCTGTTCCTCATGCTAAAAGTATTAGGAGAACAAATCTTATTTGCGGGGTATATTACAGTTTTATAATTTCAGAATTTATGGAAGGTGCTTTTTTCGTTGTCTGAGTACTGTTTGATCGTAACACGCCTGTGCATTTTGGCATCTTTCATTGACTTGGACATGAAACCACTGAAGAAAATGAAGCGATACTATGAGTTAGACCAGCAGATAGTCAGCTTCTATTCCCAGATGGAAAAAGACAAAGAAGCAATGTATTTTGGTGAGAGCATTGAGGAATCTTCAAAGTCTTCATGGCAAAGTGTTAATAAAATGCTGGTAATAATAGTATTTCATGATCTCTTTCATGTGTTTTTGTATTGAAAACATGGTTTTATTAATTTGACATATAATGTAATCATATCCTCTCTTTTGGTGACTGCTTCAAGCTTTAGATTTTGGACCTAAATATTGATTTTTTAGCTTGCTGCTATTCTCTTACTACATTAGTACTCGGCTTTATATTTCATTCTTCCAGTGTCAAACTTATGAATTTATATGAATGATGTCGATAATGTCCTCCCACATTTCATGAATGAGAGTATATGAGTATACCCAAAGCCAAAGTGAAGTATTTAGCAATTGCCTATGTTTTCATTTTTAAAGTTTTGGAAATGGGAAAAAAATAGTAATGAAATTTATTTTAAAGAAGAATGATATTTTTTAAGATTGTGAATGAATATGTGATGATTAAAATTGATTTAATATAAAAAATAGCAAATATAATGATTGAGAGAAAAGAGTTATGTGAGTAGGATGATTAGTGATAAAAAAAATCTAAAAATATAATAAGATAAAATGACATTTTCCAAAGTGAAAACATAAGAAAGCACTGCCTTGTTTTTTTTTTTGGTTTTTTTTTACAAGAATACTGCATTAAGATTGTTATAGTTGCTTCTTCTTCTTTTTTTTTCTTTTTCTTTCCTTATTGTTCTGTAATTATTTAGTTTTTAAATTATTGATTGATGTTTGAGAATTTATTCAACCTTACCCCGGGAACATTAGGTGGTTATCGACCAATAAGACCGCTTCTTAATATTGAAGAGCATGCAAATTTGGAAGCACGCCATGATTTTTTTGTGCAATTATGTAATGTCTAAATTCATTACTAAATATTTGCCCAAATGTTGTACTGGATATATATATCGAGACACTCTTTACGCTTAGCAGTTGACTAAGTAAAACTTTTGGCGAAATGAATGGAGTGCAACCATTCGTAACAAGATTTTGGTCTTAATTATATTTTTCGCATCTCGAATGAATATGATAACCTTATCAAATATGAATTTGATATCACTTAAGGGGTCCTTAATATTTTTACAATTTCAGTTATCTTCGAATTTGAACGTCACATTAAGGGTACTTTACTATATTTAACAACTAATCCCGTGGATTGCATGTATAAATGCACCCGAACACTATTCATTATAAAAATAATGTAATATAAATAGAAATATACTAGAACTTGAACGATTTTTATATTGGAATGATACGCCACATAATTTTAAAATACAATCATACTTTAAGATTTTTTATTTTATTTTTATATCTATCACAAATCTTTCAAAGTATCATTATAAAACTCGCGTACAATGCACAAGTCATCTTTATTTCACAATATTGATAGTTAAGAGCATAAAGGGTTGGAAATTATTTGTTGCGACGAAAATGATATCATTTTAAACAAAACAACTAATGTAGCATAAAATTTTCAAAATATAAAGTGAACAACATTTTTTTCCTTTTTAATATAATAAATTACATTTTTAATTATTTTTTTGATAAATTTCATCTATTTTATATTTTTTATATTGCCCGCAATTTTCGAGGGCTTTCACACTAGTTACGTATAAATCTTTAGTGCCGTGTGCATAAGTCGGCGTGATCTATTAACAAAATGTAAGTTAAGACTTATTAAGTAAATATAGTTCAATACGTATTTCATAATTAGGAGACTCGAATGGGATTGATCAGATTACATCAACTCCATATAAAATTATAAATTATATATATTTTTCTACATAAAATATTATTCATCTATTTGTTTTTAGTTAAGATCGTCACATTCCCTATAATTGATATTCTCAAGATTAGTGTCAAGAAACAACCACGTATATAAATCTTAGTATACATGCAGATGCTATAAACTTCTAATACAAAGTTTGAATAGAGAAGTACTTTTATGATATTTCAAGAATATAAAAAATATTTCACAAAATAGAAATATATTCATTATTCATGTCTTAACTTTTCATTTATTTTCAAAAATCGACCCTAATCAAATAACTATTATATATATATATATATATATATATATATATATATATATATAGGGCTGAATTTCAGTGAAAATAGGTTCGTGGGTGAGAAATGAGAATAAATTCTAACCATTATAATTAATCTAATCTAATGGTTCTTATTTAATAAAACAAATTAAYAWWTTCTTRRAKKMTAAATTAAAACTTTCAATCAACCCCCATAATCTTCATTATTATCAATCAGCCCCCAAAAACTCTCCATCAAAAACTTCAAAAAAGAAAAAAAACACAAAACGATGAACAACCCCCTCTTCAGAAAAATGAATAACCCTAATTTTTAGGAAAATCAAAATTGAAGATCAGCTTGAGATTTTGGATGCCCCTTTTCTGTTTGAATTCGCTCGTTTCTACAATCATGTATTTTGAAGACACCTTCATATTCGAGTTTGCAGGCCCCTTGATTTTTCCTGATTTGTACGAACTTCGGTTTTGGAGGTCTACTCGATTTTATCTAGTTTCTATGAGATTCGATATTTCTTACATTACAATGGCTGCGATTGAATATGAATCAGGTATTATTCCTTTTAATTTATGGTAGTTCATTCGATTTTTAGATATTTTTGATTCAGGCATAGTTTTTTCGATTTTGCGGTTATTCACTTGGAGTTTTTGCACTTCAAAAAACTATTAGGTTATCGTTGGTGGACTAATACATGAGAAAAGTTATAAAAATTTTATAAATCATATATTGCTGATGTTCTCAAACCACATGACCATGCCATATTATTAAAATACAAGGAAACTGGGTTTTTGCACTCAGAATTATGAGGCTACTGTTTGATTATTAACAGTTCAATCCATTCTGTTGATTGATGTCATTTTAGATGATGAAGGTGTTATGTGGTTTGTGCACATTTTTGTTTCATCATGTGTAAAGTCATGCATTAACCTGTGCACAGTATGCCTCATATGATTTAACAGTTCTATGCACGTTGTCGTTTACTGTTGTTTCAGTTGATGTAAGTGTCATGTGATTTGTGTACAAGTTGGTATCAATATGTGCAAGATAATGTACTAACTTGTGCACAATGGTGTATTAAATTGTGCATGTTATGAAGTTTTAAATAGCTTTTCTACCGCATTATCTGTAGTCTGTTTACTGTTTTTGTGCACTGATCGGCGAGAAATTTTGCAGGTGATGCTGAATGTTGTTCCAAAAATTGTGAGCCAATTCGACAAATGATGTTCATGACACTTAGATCTACATACAAGTCTTATGCCTCGTGGTTGGTTTTGAAATTTGGAAAAATAGTGGCCAAGAAAATTCAATGGAAGAGAACCTGAATAAGTAAAAACGAGGGGTGTGAAAGACTTGTGGTGAAAGGAAGGCCATAATATGAGAACTTGCCCAAAGAAAAAATGGAAGATAATACATGCACACTAATGAAGTATACACAATTGTGACCTTGATATTGTTGTAAAATTAATTTCTATTTTTTATATGTTATCTGATTGTAATAATCACTTATTTGCACCTTGTAACTTGCAGGTGATTAGAGGATGGAAGCAAAAAAGAAAGTAATTGTCAGATTTCAAGACCTGCCTTTAATATTGTTTTCGTATTTTTATTATTATTTTTTTTATAGTTTGCAAACTGGTTTGTGCACAAGTAAGTATAGTTTTGTGCACAACCATGCAATAAAATCTGCACAATAGTTCAATAAATTGTGCACAATAGCATTTCCTGGATTTCAGTTTAAGTTGTTGGTCTATGGTACTAAACGTGGGATTGAATTGTGGTTTGTACGTGTTTCAAAATTAAGAACTTTTGGTCATTTCTTCTTTCTTTCATCTTATTTCTCGGTTTGTTGGTGATATACCATACACCGTAGTTTATTAAAGTACAAATTTTTTGACTATTTCTTTTCTCTTTTACGTATAGAACTAACATGTATATATTCTATTTTTGCACATTTAAGTTCTAATGTGTGCACAATAATACAATCAATTGTGCACAGTATGTCTAATATGATTTAACATTCGTATACGTTTGTCCTTAGATGTCATTTCTGCTGGTTTAGGTGTACTGTAAAGTTTGCACATTTAAGTGCCAATATTTGCACAATTGTGACCATGATAATGCACAATAGTCAATGACAAAATGCACAAGTGAGACCCTTGAGAATTGTTTTCTCCTAATGTTATAATATTATTTTTGGTCTTTCTGTGCTTTCACCTCTAAAATGTACTTGGTGTCAATTATGATTGTAATAATCACTTCTTTGCACATTGTAATTTGCAGGTGATTTGAGAAAAGTAAAAAATGGACCAATTGGCAGATATCAAGACTTACCCTTAAATTTATTCTTACTTCTTAACTTATCAAATGATTCAGAATTTAAGAGAGTATTTTTTCAAAAGACGAGTGTTCTTTTATGCGACCATCGCAAGTAGCTTGGCTTTCTTAGAATTTAATATGTGAACATTCAAGTAAGTATTGTTTGATGATTATGTTTAAATATTAAAATTTTGCCTGATGATTTTAGTATCTATGTAACTGTTTCTATTTGTTTTTTACTACATTTTTATTAACAATAGTTACAGTAGGGCATTGTTGGTACCACCAGTCTTCGGAAATAGGATATGCATGATAGTACCATAATATATGCACATTTAAGTGTGAAAAGGCTTTTCCCTTTGTCTCTCTATAGAGAATGAACCCACTTTTAAATCAATAAGCCGTCGGCGATTTTTACTCACCTAGCGATTTTTAGCGCATTTCCCCGATTAAATCTTCTTCTACTTATAAACAAGTAAATTACCTATAGATAAAAAATTTCTACACAAAAGACATAATAAAAGAAGCATTCATCGATTCTAAAAGAATTCCCACAATCTATATAAATTCGAGCAACACAATTATTGCATTAAAAAAATAACAAGCTGCAAAACAAAAAATGAGTGCATTCTTGAAGTTGCAAACTTGACAAAATCCAACAACTTCAAAATAGTTCAAACTTCAATACCAATATACATTCATATTTCGTCAATTTCTTGTGGTGTAAAAAGTCATTAATATTGAAAAAATATCACAGTTAGTCACTATAATTATGCACAACAATGACTAGATGTTTGCACATTTGTGACCACAACCATGCACAGTATCTATTTATTAAAAATCATAACCAAAAATACTCACAAAATCCTATTACCACTGAATTTATCACACTACAAACAAAATCACATTCCCATATAGCTATTTAATTCTTCTTTTTTCTCAAATGATTAAATCTTTATTCAAGTCTAATGAGAATTAATTTACAAGACAAAAGATTACAACTCGAAAGAAACATATTTCATTAACATTAGGTCCAAGCTCTTGGAAATCTTCTTCAGCTTGAATGCCATGGGTAGTCAATATATTAACTGCATGTTGCATCACCAAAAACACCTTTATTCCTTGTTGGTCAAAACTTTTAACTGGATAGCCTAAACTCCAACCACTACTATAGAGATTTTATTCTTGGGTTACAACAGAAATTATGCAGAATAAAATTGAAATATCAAAATTAACATAAAATCGAAACTAAGAATTAAAGAAAGCAAAATCAGTTACAGAACAAACAAACAGAACACGTGCAAGAGTAGACAAACACAACACCAATCGAGTGCTAAACCGCTTAAGCAAGTCTTCGAGCCTCTTCAAGTGGATGATGATTCTCTTTAAATTTCATTTTTTCGTTCTTGCCTCTAACTTGGTCTATATTTATCAACTGTGTGCCATAAGTTTAGCGAGATGCCACAGTTTTTCATCTTCTTCTCGAGTCCATTCCGACTGCAATTCAAGAAAAATGCACATTAATATACATGATTTTGCACATTCATTAATAACCTACTTGCACATTCATTATAAACCATGACCTAAAAATTCTTTACTAGCTATATTATAAGTCATACAAATCAATAACAACTTAAGCTTTGGCATTAATTATACACAAGTGTAAATAATTTTTAACAATGCAGCACACTATGCCCAAATCAATGAGAATATAATCTTGAATATGTCCCTCAATTGTATTGTCAATGGGCATATACTCACAACGTCATTACATTACTTTTTCCATACACTTTCAGTTGCCTCTGTAAAATTTATAAAAACTAAATCAAAATTTTCATAAACTCTTTGAGGCAAAAATAAACCAAATCAGTTACGACAACAAATACTAAACTAAATAACAGCAGCACATCCCAACAATTTCAAACTTCATTAACTATAAATTGCATGAGATTAGACATTTATCTGTAAAAACTACATGCACAGAAACTGTATATGATGCACATTAATAATTAATAAATTGCACAATAATAAGAACTCATGTGCACATTAATAAGAATTCTTTTTCAGAGGGTGACATAATCAAGAAAAATATTCAACATATATACAAGGAAAAAATTGTATGCACAGAAACCGTATATGATGCACATTAATAAGTAATACATTGCACAATAATAAGAATTATTTTGCACATTACTAAGTCATACACTGTCCAATAACTGAAAATTACACAAGCACACAACATAGGAAGTAAGATCCGACATTCATTGCAGAAGTTAAAGTTTCAAAAGGACTAAGTTAAGTTTGTAGGTCAGTTTACAGGATTCTCAAATTTAGCAGGAATTACAATTCTTAGAAGTAAGACCGATCACAATTCATCCACTTAAAACCTAAAAATGAGTAACTAATATTCAAAAAAATTAAAACCTAAAACTTAATATCTGCTCAAACAAATCAAATTCCACAACGAAAAATTAATTCGAAACACATATATATGTGATTCGCGAAAAATATATTGAGATCCATGACAAAAAAGAAGGAAAAACAAAACTTTTTGCGGAACTTGGCCATGATATAGTCTCACGCCGCAACTTCAGAAAATATATGAAGAAGAGAGATGCGAAAAATAATGGATCTGGCTAAGGAAAAAACTGATTGAAATCGAAGAGCAAGAGAGAGAGGACATCGATGTGGAGGGGATTTTCCTCTCGAATAACAGACGGGTGTTGTGTAATATTATGAGAAGGGTACAATGTGGTGTAGTTAAAATATCTTTTAATTACAAAAATACCACCATGAGTTTTTAATTACAAGCATTAAAATTAGTGATTAGGATTTATTCTCATTTCTAACATAAAGATCCATTCTCACATGATCCTATACCTATATATATATATATATATATATATATATATATATATATATATATATATATATAATAATATAATTATAATATATATATATACATACATAGTTTGAATAGAGAAGTACTTTTATGATATTCTCAAGAATATAAAAAGTATTTCAAAAATAGAAATATATTCATTATTCATGTCTTAACTCTTTATTTATTTTAAAAATCGACCCTAATCAAATAACTCATACACACAACACACACACACACACACACACACACACACACACACACACACATATATATATATATATATATATATATATATATATATATATATATATATATCACCCATATATATTAATGCAAAATCCTCCTAACCTGTGTCTGCTTCGTATATGCTTCGTTTGGCAAATAAAAAATTATAACGCTTCGTTTGCTTATGAGTCATCCGATCCTAATATTTACCTAATTTAATACTTTTCTTTTTATTGTATCTTATCTAAGTAATTTCTTTATTATAATTTTCCTTATTCAATACTTTCCTTTGATTCTCCTAATATAAAAATATAAATAAGGCATATATATTAGTAGATAAGATTTAAATTAGTTATTTTAATTAAAAGACAAACTACATATGAATAATTTTAATTAAAAAAAACTTTATAATGAAAATAATTAAATAAGTTTCATTGATAATAGAATTTAAAAGAATTTTATTTTTGGAGTTTCAAATATTTTATATATGTAAAATATGAGTTATTTACAATAATCTAAGTATGTAACTAAATATTAGTAATGTATTTAATATAAACATAAAAATATTAGATTATACACTAATAATTAATAAACATTGATTAGATACCAGTACAATACGACATGAGTTTAGAATATGACGTCTTTTGAATTTTGTTGTCTGTTTCGTATGTTTCACTTGGATAATAAAAGATTTTTGTGCTTCGGTTGCTTATGTGTCACCCGAGGATAATATATTCATAAATTAATATTTGTCTTTTATTGTATCTTGCCTAACTTAATATTTTCTTCTTAGCCTAACCTAATAGTTTTATTTTATTATATTTTTTATAACTCAATAATTTTATTTTATACTCCAAATATAAAATATAAATAAGTCATATATAACTAGTAAAAAAACATAAATTAATTATTTTAATTAAAATAAAAATTACATATGAAAAAATTTTAACTAAAAAAAACTATTTATGAAAATAATATTGTATTTATAATAAAAGTTGAAATAATTTATTTTTGAAATTTAAATATTATGTATAGGTAAATTATGATATATTTTAAATAATTGGAGTATGTAAATAATTATTAGTAATGAATTCAATGTAAATATAAAAAAATAAAATTATATAATAATAATTAATTAATATTTATTAGACAAAGACACAATGCGAAAAGAATTGAGAGTATGACACCTTTTGAATTTTTCAAAGTATGTAACTATAATTATTCAAAGAATTAATCTAAACATAAAAAATATAAAATGAGTTAATAATAATTAACTAATAAATATTAGAGACGGGTTAAAAATTTGACATATTTGAATTTTTATAAGTATATAAATATAATTATTAAAGAATTTAATATAAATATTAAAATATAATATTATTTAATAATTATAATAATTAATGAATTGAACAGGGCACTAGTTGAGAACACATCCTTTCAATTTTTTATTTTAAATTTAAAATATTGTAATTTTCACAAATATTTTTTACATTTAATTTTTTATAAATCTCGTGTAATACACGGGTAGTAAACTAGTGTATATTAATGCAAAATTTCTCTAACCAATATGTTTGCTTAGTATACTTCGTTTGTCAAATAAAAAATTTTGGTACTTCGTTTGCTTATGTGTCATTCGAGCCTAATATTTACCGAGTTTTTAATACTTTTTTATTGTATCTTACATAATTTAACTCTTTTATTATATTTTGCCTTATTCAATACTTTCATTTGATTCTCCTAATATAAAAATATAAATAATTTATATATAATTAGAAGATAAAATATAAATAAGTTATTTCAATTAAAAGACAAACTACATATGAAATAATTTTAATTAAAAAAAAAAACATTATTATGAAATAATTAAATAAATTTTATTGATAATAGAATTCAAAATAATTTTATTTTTGGAGTTTCACATATTCTATATAGGTAAAATATGAGTTATTTACAATAATCTAAATATGTATCTAAATATAAGTAATGTATTCAATCTAAACATAAAATATATTAAATTATATACTAATAATTAATAAAAACTGATTAGACATCAATAAAATGCGACACGAGTTGAGAGTATGACATCTTTTGAATATCTCAAAGTATGTAACTAATAACTATTAACGAATTTATTCTAAACATTAATATAAAAAATATTTAATAATAATAATTAATAAAATAGATATTACACACGAGTTTAGAATATGACACCTTTTGAATTTTTGTAAGTATGTAAATAAAATTATTAAAGAATTTAATTTAAACATCAAATACAAAGTTATTTAATTACAATAATTAGTAAATATACTTAGACATGTACAAGGCACGGGTTGAGAATACATTATTTTAATTTTTTATTTTAGATTTAAAATTCTGTAAATATTACAAATATTTTTTATATTTATTTTTTGACAAGTCCCATGTAATACACGGGTATTAAACAAGTATATATTAATGCAAAAATCATTTTATCTATGTGTCTTTTTTGAATATTTCGCTTGATAATAAGGGAATTTGGTGCCTCGATTGTTTATGTGTCATCCGAGCCTAATACATGACTAATTTAATATTTTCTTTTATTGTATCTTGCCTAATTTAATATATATATA
>BMAC01001223.1:44656-55603 GCA_014905375.1 Phtheirospermum japonicum
CACTAAACTCTAACCTTTAAAATCAATTATATAACAATTACTAAACAACAAACATATAAAAAATATACCAACAAATACAAATATACATAAAAATAATCAAAAATATAAAATGAAAATCGAAAGTGGAGGTGGTGGTGGACCTTGGATCGGCGCCGGAAGTGGAGGCAGGCGGTGGTGGACCTTGGAGCGGCCGCCTTGGGCTGGGCTTGAACCGAGGGCGGCGGTGGGCTGTGGGCGATTGGGGTTGGGCTTGAACCGGAGCGGCGGCGGTGGGCTGTGGGCTTGAACCGGAGCGGTGGTCGGGCTGTGGACGGCGGTGGCGGTGCACTCAATTTCCGGCTCAATTTCTCCTCTCAATCTGGACAGACTGACGCGGAAGGAAGGGGGACGCAATTTTTAGGTTAAATTCCTGACGGCCTATGGCCGTCAGGACTAGCGGGCTTATATTTTTTTATATTAAAAATAACATCCTGACGGCCATGACCGTCAGGAGTAGCGAACTTATTTTTTTTTAATTAAAAATTATATCCTGGCGGCCGCGACCGTCAGGATCCTGACGGCCAAACCCGTCAGCGACCCCAATTTTATATACTGACGGGTATGGCCGTCAGTATAATTAAGCGGGATAAACTCGCGCTTTTTCCCTAGCGGGTTACTGGCGGTCTATAATGCTGACGGCCAAAGCCGTCAGCATATCCGCCAGCAAAGTCGGCCGCCAGTAAGGCCGTCAGAAATGCTGGCGGCTTTTTGGTCGCCAGTAAATCCGCCAGGACAGCCGGATTTCTTTGTAGTGGATGCCTATAATAATTTGGGAAAACTTATGTGTATCGATTGCTTAGATACGACCGATGTCTATAATAATCATTAAAATACATAGACATCGGTTAGTCAACACAACCGATGCCTATAATTAAATATGAGCATTATGCATATGTTAGATTAAACTCGCCGCCCAACCCCCAGTCTATCTCTCCCTCACACGCACACAAAGCCACCCACAAACAAGTTACCGGAGAAGCTAACTACGGAGATATGAATGACCTCGACTTCAAACAAGACAAAGACAAGCCGCACATCACATTTTATCCGCCTGTAAATGTCTATTTACTCGTATCTAATTTACTCAGTATTTTTCGAATTTTCTCGATGCAGAAATCTTAAAGGATGTTCTCACAAACTTCGCGGATTCGAATGGCGAAACTAAATACGTCAAGATGCTTGTAAGATTCCCAACTATTTTCTACTGCACCTCAGCCGTCGATGAATATATGAATTTAATATGTGGTTCCTTTTTTATTTTATTATTTTCCAACAAGATGTAGTGAATAGGAAAATTAAGGCCATCCAAATCGAACTCGAAGACCTAATTATGTAACACTACAAAAGAAACTCGTGGATACCGACGACCATTTTCATCGGTAAGCCGTCGGTAACGGCGTTATCGACGAAAATGGTCCGTCGGTAAAAATTACAAACGGATAACTTTTTCCATCGGTAAAATACTGACGGACACCAATTTCGTTGGTAATTACCGACGGATCTTAATTAATTAAAAAAAATAAAAAAAATACCGACGGACAATTTTGATAATTTTCCGTCGGTAATTAATTTTATATAAAAAATAAAAATAAAACTTACTGACGCATTGTAATCCGTCAGTAAATCAAATTTAAAAAAAAATCTATATGAGATGTGTCGGCCCACAGCTAGGCCCAAGCCCAACACCATTAATCACAAAAAAATCATCCCAGAGTCTGTAGGAGGGTTCAACATGTTACCTCTAGCACTCTAAGCCTACCCATGACCAAGTAGGATAACTTGATTTCTTGTAAATATTTGACATTATAATATATATGAATACTTATATTATATATATAATAATAATATAATTATAAAATGTCTACATATATAATATATTTATATATAATAATTATATTATACATATATATATCATATATATTATATTATAATTACATATTACATTGTATTAAAATTATAAAAAATATATGTAAATATATAATATACATATATGTTATATATATATATATATATATATATATATATTTCTAATTATAATATAATATATATTAATATATATATATTAAATAATTTATATATTAAATACATATCCTGTATAAATATATTAAATATTAAATATTATATTATAATTATAAATAAATAAATATCATATATTATATTATAGGAAATGACTACGATGTCGCGAGGGCACCATACCTCCCAACCCCCTGCATTTACATCTCTTGATCTTACCATTATCTATAACCAACCTTGGATCTAATGGTTTTGATTAAGTAAGGAATGATACCTTCACGCACCTTAGAAGTCCACTATATTATATTTAAATTATAAATATATTATATACATATATGTTATACATATATATTTCTAATTATAATGTAATATATATATATATATATATATATATATATATATATATATATATATATATATATATGTGTGTGTGTGTGTGTGTTAAATGTACTATATATTATTTATTATAATTATAAATATTATACATTAAATTATATATATATATATATATATATATATAATTATATTTATGTATATATATATATTAAATAATAATTAATACTTAATAATATCTGGATTACTAAATAATAATATATATTAATAAAAAATATTATAATAAATAAATAATAATACATATTAATAAAAAAATCTTAAATAATAAATAAAAATTAAAAAACTTAATTTACCAACGGAGCAATTTCCTTCGGTAATTAAAAAATAATTAAAAAAATAAAAGTGGGGTTACCGACGGAAATATCCCTCAGTAATAAATAAGATTAAAGAAAAAACTATAAAAAATAAATAAATATTAAAAAAAAAATTCCTGACGGCCATTTTCGTCGGTAAGCCGTCGGTAAATAAAGAAAAGATAAAAAATTACCGGCGGGCAAATCTATCGACAGGCTACGTCCGTCGGTAATGCTGGACTTTTACCAATGAATTGTAGTTTGTTGGTAAATTCCGTCGGCGTTTTCGTATTCTTTTGTAGTGTAAAATATCATCAAATTTTGATTATTTTTTATTCATATAATTACGATGAAGGAATAGGTGTTTTTTTCCTCTCTTTTGTTTTTGTTATTTTATTTTTCTGAAAATAGTATAAGGACTTGGATGAAGAATTTTTGAGGCGAGTCACTGAAAATTCACGGAGGTACATTGGAATATTTGCGGATGCAATTGAAGAACTATTGCCTAAGCCAACAGAGGTACTTCTGGATGACGAACTACTGCCTGAGCCAACAGAACTACTTTTGATGACTCAAAGGTTGGAGGAATCAACTGAGAGTGGTGGTGGGTCTGATCCGCAGAAGAGGATGCCCCTGGTGATTAAGAGATTTTAGTAAGATCTCTGATAAGCAGCTTAATTTCCTAATTTTCAATTAAATTAATACTTTCATAGTTTGAGTTATTGATCTTGCCAATTGTCTAAAGTTCTGGTAAGTTGCTTGCAATATTTACTTTTTACTGTGATATATATATATATATATAGACACACACACACACAAAGTGATTGCAATTTTCACAATTCACCTAACGAAAATAAACACCTAATAATTTGGGGACATTTAGTGAAAACTGTGTTCCACTGTCAGTATTTATCAAGTGATTTCTTTTGTTATAAATCCCATGAGGAAAGAAAAGGGACAGTAACAATGTGTGTTTATCGAAACAGTGAAGTTTATATGAAAGCATATTCAAAAGGGCGGGCTTTCACAATTAGGGAGGTCAAAGCTTCTTGTATTGGGCAGGTGGTGAGGATATTAGTCATTGTGACAGGTTGTTCATATGTCAAACCCCTAATTCAGGTGGCTGTCTATACATGTGAAAAGTGTGGATTTGAAATCTTTCAGGTATCACACCTTTCTCTTCGTTTGACTTTGATTTTCAGTACCCTCAAACTCTATGCTCAAACACAAATCTCCCTTATATGTGACACAGGAGGTAACTGCTCGAGTGTATATGCCACTTTTTAATTGCCCATCTGAATAGTGCAGAACGAATCAGGCCAAAGGAAACCTTCTCCCCAACTCAGACCATCCAAGTTTTTGAAGTTTCAGGAGGTTTGGAATATTTCAGTGATTTTTTCACGATTCAAATAAATGCAGGACTAAGCTTTAATATTGTTTTCAGGCCAAAGTTCAAGAATTATCTGAACATGTCTCCAAAGGTCACATTATTCGAAGATGACTGTTCATTTCAGGGGAGAGCTCACGAGGAAGTTCAGTGGTTTTATTATCTTTTAGGTATTTGAAAACCTATCTTGTGCATGACCTCATTACACGAGGTAGAAACCTGGTTAGTAATTCTAGACTTGACTTATTTTATGCTACCTGGATTTCAATATAGAGTTCAAATGCCATTTATTTGGTTTTTAGGCAAACATAGAAAAATATCTTCGAAACTATGTTCGTGGCTATACTAACTAGTCTAGACCTTCTCTAGAGAAATGATCAAGGAAATTATAAACTAGTGTAATTCACTTTACGAGTCGCAAGTATATACATGGGTGCTTTACGCATTAAGATGTAGAGTACCCTTTGTAATCTTTTCTTTCTTGGTTGAACCATGCAGAACATATTGTTATCTACAAGTATACCTATTTATGCCAAAGCTCAATTCTTGGAAACGAATAGCTGAAAGTTTATTACTGGTCATTACCTTCTCCTTAAAATATCAGAGCATAATTTGTTTTCTAACCTTTTCTATCTGTATTTGTCTGAATACTGTAGGTGGCTCCAGGGACACTGTTGAGTTATCAGGGATATTTCTTCCAATTCTATACACTGGATTTAGGGCAATGCGAGCTGGCTTAATTGCAGACACATAGTAAGACTTTTTGTTGTATTTTTCTGTTTTTTGTATTACTGTTAAGCATCAAGCTTTTTATTATTATTATTTTATATTCAATATTCCTGTTAAGCTTATTGATTCCTATTTTTTCTCGAGATTTTTGGTGATAATGTAAGAAAAATATTTAATGTTTGTGAGGCGTTATATGAGTTGTGGGAATAATGAGTAGATCAAATTACTGCAAAATACTTTTTTCTATCATCCTCGTGTTGCAGTCAAGTATTACTTATTTTGAAAAAAAGAAACTAGCCCGGGTTGTTAAAAATCCTGGCTCCGCCCCTGCCGATGCCTAAAGTCCCGATTTTTAGTATCGATCTAATATGCATCACTTGTAGAACCGATGCCTATTAGTTAAATGAACTGATGCTAAATGGGAGTTTTTGTAGTAGTGTAGCAATTTCAATAGTTTTTTTATTTAGTCATAAATTATAATTACCTAAACATCATATTTTGGTATTAAATAAAAAAAAATACTTTGTTAAAACTCATATCAAATTAATATAAGATCACACTAAAATTTACTTTATGGCCAAAAATGACCATTATTAAACTGGGAATTCAAATAACTATTGGCTATTTACAAAGGTACTTCTCTCATTATACTAATATTATAGATAATAATGTCATTTTTTATTTAATATTATTATTTTTATATTAAAAAAATATTTTCAGAAAAAATATTACTTTTACATATTATATAATAATTAATAATTCTAATTTAAAATATAAAAAAATTACTTTTGCACTAATTTATTTTTACAAAGAAGGTAAAATAGGTAACAATGTATTAGTTTAAAGGTGATGAGTAAAATGGGGTAACAATGTATTAGTTTAAAAGTGATGGGTGAATTAAGCAAAGTCGGGTGCAGATAGTCCTACCCTTAACTAATTGGGTAATTGGCAACTTGCACTCTCGCACCATGCAAGAAAACATCATTACTTGGATCCAACAAATGTACCACATGCTAAGTTCAAAAGAAAAAAAATTGAACTTGGCCAAGTAGTAGCTCATCGAATATCAAAACGATATGGTAAGATTATTATATTTTTTTCAAAATGACCTAACATTACTAACGTAAGAATGTTGTGATGGTTAAAAATTTGCCCTATCACTCGAATTAACACAATATGCACATTTCTTAATTAATGATGCATTATGATACAATATTATGATTGTCAAACAAAACTAGCAGCATAAAGCTGCTATTATTAGAAAAAGTTGAAAGTTTGAATATTGACAAAACTATAAACAAAATACATAGCTCATAACCGCCACTACAGCTGGCATTTTACTCACAAAGCTGCTATTATTAGAAAAAGTTGAAAGTTTGAATATTGACAAAACTATAAACAAAATACATAGCTCATAACCGCCACTACAGCTGGCATTTTACTCACGTGAATTCGCAGTGCTGCTGTTATTGAAAAGGCTGATAAACAATTGTTGTTGCTGATTCCAATATGGTGCTTGCCATCTGGCCCTCCTTGAGTTGTATGACTTTTATTTAGTCTTTTCACTGTCTCGGATTTTAAACGGTTCAAATAAATATATATATATATATATACATAATATATATATATATATATATATTTAAAAAAATATTTCCAACACTTACAAGCTTTTATATAAAACAAATGAAAATGATGTTTTTATACTATTCCACTAACCTGATAAACGTTGGAGATGGTACTGGATTGACCACGCCAATCCCACCTCTCCCTAATGATAACGGAGAACAACAGGTTGTTGGAACTTTTAATAAAATTTACTATTTTATAGCCTTTAACATTATCTTCTAAATTCTACAAAATTCATATAGTACAAAAGTCAAGTTGCCTCAAAATTCATTCCCGAGCAAAACTGCATTTACGTTTGCACTCTACCGGTTAGAGAAGAAAATAAAAAAAAGGAATCCCAACGTTTATATGCAATTCATTTAGAAATATATAAAAACATTAATTCACCAAACTAATGAATATTATATTTTTATAATGTTGTATTCACAATAACCAAAAGTGTACATATATTTTGTGATTGAATTTCATAAATAATGTTTAACCTTATAAAGATTATTTTTTTTACCAATGAAGGTTGTACTGTATTTATATTTATATTATCATATCATGGACCAGGTTTTACAACATCCCACTTTCGTATGATGTGTTATATCATGGACCAAAATACACATAATAATGTGATAATCTGATATATATATAATATATATATATATTATATATATATATATAATAATATATATATATATATATATATATATAATATATATATATATATATATATATATATAGGTTGGGTTCAAATGAGAACCGTCATTATATGTGAACCTAGGGACTCATCTTGACCATTAGATTGAATAATCTTGATGGTTGAGATCATGACATGTCAGCATGGTAATAATGTAAAAAATGCATTAATTAATTAAAAATGTATTTTGGACATATATCAACGTTTACAAAGAGCACTACATTGTTCTTTAGAAAGCACAATAGATTAAGAAAAAAAACACTACGATTGTATACAAAAAGCATCGCAAATTTCGTCTATAAACTGCAAATTCAAAAATTTGAAATGAAACTCAAATTTTCAACAAACATAACTTTTTCAAATTTTATTCGTTTTGAATGAAATATATATCAAATTAATCACATTCTCAAGATCTACAATTTAAGATACATATTGCATGTTTTAAAACGTAAAAAAATATTATATAATTAAATTAAAAAAACTGGACTGATTTTAGCACTACAGTACTGTGTAAAAAGCACAATGAACCTGGACATATAATTGCACTGTGCAATATTAGATCTAAGGCCAGGATTAGTCCCTAGGTTCACATATAATGACGGGGTTCTCATTTGAACCCAATCCTATATATATATATATATATATATATTATATATATATATATATATATATATATATATATATATATATATATATATATATACTAGTTTAACATCCGCATATTATGCGAGTTAAAAAAAAAACACTCATTCAAAATGTTAAAAGAATAATATTGAAAATGGTACACACAAATCATAACATTATTTTTCTATTTACACAAAGATTATTTTTCACAATAAATAATTTTTACACATAAATCAACGCATTACTTGTTCTAATTACAATAAGAATGATTTTAATAAAAAATTTTTAATTATTTTTACCCGGGGATCACGAAATTAGTTGTAAAACATAGCAAAATACCCTATAATTGAAAGAAAACACGTACAAAATTGAGTTTGTAAAAATGTAAAACATACGAAACCCGCGTGTCGCATTGAAATATGTGATATAAAAATTTAAAATCTATACGTCACTGATAATTCTATTAAAAACGTCGTATATCTAACTTATAATATATGTAATATTATTTTATTATTATTTTTTGTTTCCTTTTTTATGCGTAAGACATTGATTTGCTCATATAGATATATAATGTGTTTATCAATGCATTTTATTGGAATTAGGTAAGGAGATTCAGAATATATATTTAATATTTATTTTTCCAGGTGTAATAATTTGTTATTAGTTTTTGTTGTTTTTACTTCTCTCTCTCTCTCTCTCTCACTCTCTTAGCATAACAATAGTTCTTTATATAAATTTCTAATGTTATTCTCAATGCATTATATTATTAGATATCCAAATTTAAGTTTCCTTTTGTAATAATTTTAAATAACTCCTTTTTCTTAAATAGTATATTTGAAATTCTAAAAAAAATTATTTCAACTTTTATTATAAATAAAAATTAATTCAAAATATATATATATATATATATTTTAAATTAAATATGATTTATTTATTTATTTATTAATATCAGTATAATAAAAGTAAGATATTGAATTGGGCAAAATATGATAAAAAAAATATTGAAAGGTAACATATAGTAAAAGAAAAATATCAAATTATGAGAAATATAATGATAGAAAAAATATTAAACTAGGTAAAATCATATAAAAGAAAAATATTAAATTAGGTAGATGTTTCGCCCTGAAAACTACACTAATAACGCCTGCTTCTTCCCCTGAGAATATCCCGACCTGCTTCAACAAACACACGTTAGAAAGGACCACCGGAGGATTTCCGGTGGAAACCTCTCCGATACTTAAGTCAGTTAAGCGTTTTAGATCGGAATAAGTAAAATCAAGAGAATGCTTAGAATGTCATACCTCTCTCAACCTTGGGACTGAGATATTTATAGTTTTTGCCTAGTGGGGCTTTTTCGGGATTTCGAAAATAGAAAACCCGCAAATCTCGGGCCGTTACTCAAGATGACCTGACCTGGAAGCTGCCTCCCAGAGAACAGATCAACTTTGTCATTAAGTTCTTCAATTCCTGACTTGATCTCTTGAAACTTTATCCAAGGCTCCAAACGAGGTTAGGACAGTCTTTATCATGCTATAGGCTCATCTTCTACCTCATCTTTCCTCCTTCTAAGGTCACTAGTTCAGCTCGTCCCAACCATGTTTGTCCAAACTTGTCCAAACTGTTTAACAGCCTGTCATCAGATCAGGTCGCACCAATCAGTCCCCCCTCCCCCCGAATGGTTGGGTATGAGTTGAACCACTTTGTATTTTAATCGTGGCGGTTGAGATCCACACGTCTCTTCAGATATCCCGCTCAGACATGCATTAATTACACAGATCCTCGCGAAATCCTCTTTCAGAATAAGTCACGCCTTTAGGGAAGGGCTGCGACGCCTTATATTCCACCTCAGCAGTTACAACCCACGACGTGTCCTTTCGAGTACCGTGCTCTAACACGCCTTAAATGCACAAATCCCGCTGAATCCCTATTTTCTAAAAAATCACTTTTCAAACTCACCCCCTCCTTATTTTCACAATTCTACCTCATTTCCTTTAGTGCTTATTCTTCTTCTTCAAGGATTTCAAGCTTTCTTCTTCCCCAATGAAGGCTTTCCTTCCCTAAGACCCAGTTATTTTCTCGTTTTCCTGTAACTTTCAATTATGTCCGCTTCTACTTCTTTGGCTTCCTCTTCTTCCCTCGGCCTGTCATCTTTTCTCCACATCTTTGGCGATTGCTAACGGCGACCGCCGACCTCCTCCTCCTCCCGGCGATGGTCACGACAACATCGCGTCCACTGTCAGTGATCACACCAGCTTGGACAATAAGAAGTTAACGAAAAACTATGGAGTTAACTAACTAAACTAAACTAGGAAATGAAAGGAAAAACTATGGAAATAACTAACTAAACTAAAACTAGGAAATGAAAGGATTTAATGTGTTTGTAGCTTGGGACAATAAGAAGTTAACGAAAAACTATGGAACTAACTAACTAAACTAAACTAACTAATGGTTTTCCCGCACCATTTTGTTTTGTAGATTTTAGTGGTATAAAAGGTTTATTGGCTCGATATTATTGGAATTCGATTGTTTGTGTGAATCAAGGGTTTTTAGCTTTTAAAAATAAAAGGAAAATGAAAAACTATGGAAAACTATGAAAATAAAGCAATTAAAATAAATGAAACACGTAAATAAACTTGCTAGGAATGGAAAGTGCAAGTTGGTCGGATTCCTCGTCATATGCCTCGAAATGAAAATGCAAAGCAATAAATGAAAATAAGCAAGAACAAGCAAGTTTCATCAAGTACAACTAAAGCAACCTAGGGTACAACCACGCATGCATGGTCATAAAATCTATAAGAGTGCAAATTGACAAAAGCCAAAAGCATCAATGGAAAGAATATGAAAAGTTGACGTCAAAGCTTACAACCTTACGCAAAATAACAAGTAACAAGAAGTAGATCTAGAATTTAGCATGAAACAATGCATGAAAATAAGATCCTAAAATAAATCATATGAAATACTCAAAATAAAAACGACCCGAGACTCGATCTATGATCTAGACGTGTCACTCATCTAGATTCCATGGATGATTCTCAAGATCTAACATGAAATCAAAGAGCTAAGGCAAAAAGCATAATTGAAGAACAAGCATGAAACATATGAAATACTCAAAAAAAAAAAAAATGATCAAGGAACTCGATCTATGACCTAGATGTGTC